>JAHBCN010000867.1:84416-145065 GCA_019359885.1 Listronotus oregonensis | reverse complement strand
CATACTTGCATAAAAAGTATTTCTTATACAGTTTTTTTTAATCATATCCAAATATAGATTTGTAAATATGTTCCGTATTTCTCTGTACTCGCCAAAATGAACCCAGGATACAAATTTGTGCTTACACAAAATCCTATTGACCCTTATTAACTTGCAGATCGCCTGAAACGAAATAAAAAAATCCGAAAAACATCTTTTAATTAAAAACGCCTATAAACGTTTCGGTGGCAACTTTAACACCGTTTTCAAGGTAAAATTTATGTAAAAATTTTTCTGAAACCTAAATAAAAGTAAAATTAAATATTATTTTAATTTTGATATAAAAATTTAGAATATTCTGAGAAGAGAAGATTTAAAAGCTCTCAGAATAAAATTATGCGTGCATAAAGTTATTATAAAGAACCAGGATCCATATAAGTAATCGGTACTTGGTAAAAGAAATTTTAAATTCCAATTTATTTTACTAGTTTCACTTTTAAAATTATCCATCCAAAAATGTTATTTAAAACTTACTAAAACGGCCGAGTGATGATCGCGTTGTTAAATTTAGCAATGGACTTAGCAATTGTTAAAAGTTAACAACGGTTTAGAATGTTTAACAAAATGTCAGATTTTAACAGGTTGCCTACTAAAATCATTGAATAACACTGACAATGACGTTTTGTTAAACATTCTAAACCGTTGTTAACTTTTAACAATTGCTAAGTCCATTGCTAAATTTAACAACGCGATCATCACTCGGCCGCTAATGTCAAATTTACTTAGTTTTGCTTAATAATAACTTTTATTATCTATTATAAATACATATCCCTAAAAATTAAGGGATATTACAAAATAAAAGAAGGTTTAAAATAATATGTACCGCGTATTTATTGACCATCACGTGGTTGAAGCCCTTTAAAGCCATAAACACAGAAGAGAAATACATAATTACAGGTATATAGAACACCAATAATCGGGGTTTCGGGATTTTCATTTTATTTCCTTTAAGAATGTAGACAGGTTAATTTATGTACATTTTTTTCGTTTCGCCCGTACCTCTGTGTGGGTCCTAATAACTTGAAGTCATCTGACACTAATACTAGGTTCTCAAACTACACTCTGGTCGTCGTATTTTAAAGTTTATCTAAAAATCTGAAACTTTTTATAGGCGTTTTATATGTGTCTTTTAATTGCACTTCTATTGCTTATAATGGCTTCACCTAACTTGTTAAGCCATTGCGGCATTTTATGCCTTCAGTTCAAACACCATTTTGTTAACTCAGTCACATTCAACCGGCAGTAAAAATAAAAATCTTAAGTTTACTATGGGTTTTATTGTTTCCTAATATGTGAGATAATGTGATACATACAGTGCCTAAACTTTAAGTTATTGACTCTTAGTATACAGTGTCAAAACCAATTTTAGATCACTGGGATTTCCCGGGATAAACCAATGTTAAACGGATTTATTAAACATAAATAATAATAAGAATAAAACCATAATTAATTTCGAAATAAGATATTTTAATACGGTTACCAGTATCAGCTATTTTTTTTAATATGGAATTCGATTTTGAGTCACTTCGTAGAAACTAGTTGTGCAACAAATACAGAAATACATAAATAGGACATCGGTTTAAATTATTAAAAAATAATTATGGGAATTTATAGGGTAGAAAAATACGGAAAAACAATTTCTATATCCAAAAATATTTTATACACTTGATTTATACCTGTACAGGGTCATCCATCGAGGACTGGTTACTGACATATGCATGGTTTTCTACATTAAAACTAAATGTTAAACAGTTTTCTTTTGTATTTTTTACGTAGAATCCTAGGTCAACACTTAGGAAAATGATTTAAATTAAAACAAAACAGATGTGACATAAAAATAATATTATCTCAGTGGAACATACTATTTACTGATTGATCCGTTTGTAAAAGCGTCTTTTTTTGATATGTTTAAATAAAAATGATTTGGTATTAATTTTTAATAACAACAGAATAAGCATTTTTTTACATGCGTCTACGAAGAATTCAGGCATAAGTACTCTAACAACAAGTTATTTTTCATAACACTCTCGGATAATTTTTGGTTGTATTTTCATTATTGGGATCTCGGAAACTTGAAGTAATACAGAGTCGATTAAATGGGGGCAAAGTTACGCAATTTATTGCTGATTAAAATGCCGCCTGAAAAGTTTAAACATTTTAAATACTTTTAAAGATTTTTGGAAAAAACTGAATATTCGTGATTTCATTTTGAATAATTTTTTTATAACTCTATTTAAATAGATATATCAAAATAAATTTTACATTCTTATTGCTAGTTTTTCTGTTCTACAAGACAGTGTTATAAGTTTTACACGCCAACCTTTTGTCTTCGAGCTGCCCTCATCAACTTTGTTTTTTTTTTTAAATACGGACCTGGATTTTTGATTACGTAATTTAAGAGCTTCTAAGGTCCAAAACCAATAATGTGTCGCACTTATTCAAAAAATTCATATTAATGGCAATTTAGGAAAACATTAAAATTATTTTTCCGAATAAATGTGATACATCATTGGTTTTGGGATTCGAAAAGCTCTTAAAATACCTAATAAAATATCCAGGGCCGTCTTCAAAAAAGCAAAGTTGATGATGGCATCTCGGAGACAAAACGTCGGTATAAATCTAATAACATTGTCGTGTGGAACAGAAAAATTAGCAATAAAAATATAAAATTTATATTGCTATATCTATTTGAATAAAGTTATAAAAACATAGAAATGAAATTGCAAATAGTCGGGTTTTTTCCAAAAATCTTCGGAAGTAGTTAAAATTTTTAAACTTTTAAGGTGGCATTTTGATCAGCATCAAATTGCGCAACTTTGCCTTTATTTAATCAACCTCGTATTCTTCAAGTTTCCGAGATCCAGGGCCGGATTTTACTTTTTGCGCCCATAAACTAATAAATTTTTGCCGCCCCAATATTTCAATATTTTTGGATATCAGAACAAAAAATGTAGCATTAAAAGAATGTAAACTACACTAGTATTTCTTATAAAAATGAAGTGAATTTGGCTGGAATTTTTTATCTATTCGTTAAATATAAAAATATATATCTTTTTTGATTAATTTGCGATTATTTTTTTCTTAAATGAATCGCAAATTTGCCGCCCCTAATATCTGCCGCCCTAGGCTTCAGCCAACTCATCCTTTGCGTAAATCCACCTCTGTCGAGATCTCAATGATGAGAATCGAATTTGGGACACCCTGTACAACAGTTTAAATAAAATGGTTCTGTAATATTATTACAAATAGCTGTGGCTTTTTAAAATAAGTCTGCACACCTTGATCTGGATCTTATTATTCCCAGCAACTATACACTAGTGCGCAAAAAACAATGCTGTAGATGTTTGAGCTTAAACACTGAATCAACCTTAATGAAAGACCTTGGTGCAAAAACCGGCCAAGTCCACTTCTCACCAAAATTGCGTTTTTTCACTGGGTTTACAATTTAAGGCATTCTTAATCGATTGGTGCAAAAATCAGACAAGTCCAACGTATATTGGTTTGAACTGCTTGAAGGACAAAAACCTGTTATGTCCAGTTATGTTTTTCGATTTCCACAAATTTGGTTTTAGGACTTGGCCGGCTTTTGCACCAAAGTCTTCAATTGGGCCTATCGGATCCGCATGTCAGATCTTCTCCCGTTCCCCTAGTTGATGGCCACTTACTTTTAAGGGCATTTATTTTTATTTAAAAATGGCCATTTTGTCTCTATTATTTCAAATATCTATTTTTGTTTAAATTTAGAGTACAGAGTATTTTTTTCGTTTTTTTCTTCTTGCATATATTCAGAAATTAGTAACACTGTTTTACGTTTAGGTAAGAATAAATTTATAACAAATAAAATAGTTGGATAAAATATGTACTGATTTTGAAGAATATAAAACTCCTAGTAAATATTTGCCTCCACCCAAAAGTTTGACTATAAGTCTTCTATATTATATTATAAAACCAACAGTTACATAACGCATTTTTACATTTATAACGAGGTCAGCTGGGATGTAGCATTTTTTTTGAAAACATTTATTCTGACAATGCTACAAATTCAATTTTTAATGGGTTATTTTTTTAAATCAAAGGTATATGATGTTTTCGTTTCTATATCCCTCAATGTATCCTTTATTGGAATAAAAAAAAATTGTAGTAAAGCTTGAGATTAGCGTAAGGACAAAATTTAAGAAAAACATATATTTCTTTAACCTAAGTTTTATTAAAAAAAATTATTTTAGAGCTTCAGTAAAATAAAAAAGTAATAAAAAAACATCAAATTAATTTTACCAACATTTAATCGAAGTGTGTAAGCTTTCACGGCCGACTTTAGGTAGAAATACCATCAGACCACGGCAAATAGGTCCGGAAAGCCCATAAAATGCTGTTTATCAACATTATTTAACAGAAACTTATTTTAACTAATGGGAATTAAGCAATACTATTAATAATCTAGACATTTTACAAAATAACAAAAAAATGTTCTTGTGCTGCTAGGAAAAAACTTATAATTATTGGATTAACATTTAAAACACTTATCTTTAAATCTAGGTTAGAATATGTGTATTCTAACCTGTATTTAAAGACAATAAAACATATACTATTATTAATGTATTATTCAAATTAGTTTAAGCTGATGAGCTTAATGTAGGTACGTTTTTATCTTAGTACCTATGTTGTCACGATTACAAGTTTAGTCTCTTTTAAGAAATCTGAACCTGACATCCTTTAGTTAAACTTGATAAGATTGTATTAAGTGATAATAATATTTTATGTGTTTAAAATTTACTCAAGGTATAAACTAATAAAAATGTTTACTAAAATGGTACTTTATTACTATTATACAATAATAGATATTCTTAAGTATCATGTGAAGCTAATACTTTTTTATACGTGCAAAACGGCATTACTTTTTTATGCCTTTCTGTAATCACTATTTGATATAAAGGGTGTCCCACGACGAACCGACGCGGTCGATTTCTCAAAAACTTAGTAACGGAAAATTTTGAAAATTTGGTATTTTACTAATATCGATGAGAGCAGCTTTTCTAAAATATTTTCAAGATGGTGGCACTTTCGGTTATACCGGAAGTCGATGCTAACTTCCTTATTTTTAATAGAACACCCTATATATTATTGCATTTTTGGATTCCCCAGAAATTTTCAGATATATTTTGTGTATAATATGCTATACCTAAGTCTAACCGTTTTCGACATATTTTGAATTTTATGTCAAAAATGACGTTTGCAGACCCCAAAACTTCCGATTGTCTTTTTTTCGCCGCGTCCCGCCGTCATGGCCCACTAAAAAAAAAAAATTAAAGAGCCGTATAGCACTTTTACAATACATAATATTAAATTGTCAATTATTTCAAAAACTATACATTTTCGGAATAGACCACTTAATACAAAGTTACCTTATTTTTTAGTGCTAGTGATTTAGACTTTTTACGTTTTTGATCCGTTAATTTTTGTACTTAATTTTTAGACACCCTGTATTAATTAACATCCAAATTATCCCTCTAATATACATAATTGGGCCTCTTTTTACAAGGAATTCAACTCAAATAAAATAATAAAGTATGCTTTATAGGAAAAATTTCTCCTTATTTCGGGGTCTGCAAACGTCATTTTTGACATAAAATTCAAGATATGTCGAAAACGGTTAGACTCAGGTATAGCATAACGAAATATATCAAGAATTCTCTGGGAAATCCAAAAATGCAATAATATATAGGGTGTTCCATTAAAAATAAGGAAGTTAGCATCGACTTCTGGTACAACCGGAAGAGCCACCATCTTGAAAATATTTTAGACGAGTTGCTCTCGCGTCGGTTTGTCGTGGGACACCCTGTATTTTAATGCTATGCAAAAATATTTTTTTTGTATTTCATAAAAATTTAATAGTATATTATATTATTAACTTTCAGTTTTCATTTTAAATGTCAACATCGATTAAATCGACATAGCTGTTTAATCTAATATATTAGTAATGCAAATAAGATTACAAATTATATCCACATCGTTACAATGAAAGGGACTATTTCTAAAGGCGTTACTGAATTATAATTCAATAAATGTTTAAATAACTGCAAAAATGTGTGGTGGATATAAGTTTTATTACATTTTATGTTTTAAAATAATTTTATTGTGTTGGATCTAAAATAATTCTAAATATCACGATATAACTCAGGCACTTTTCCGGACAGTTGGAAGGCCAAAGGAGTGCAATATATCCCCAAGAAAAAATATAAAACTTTTCTTCTAATTACAAACTCATATCTCCTTTTGTAGTTCTTTAAAAGATAATGCACAAATTCCTTCCAGACCTTCTTTCATTTAATTTTACTGACCTGGAACAAGTCCCTTGAGTTTCTTGGCAAAACCCAGATCATTGCTCGTGATCAGGTCTGGCATGATGCATTCCTAATCGAACATCCCACAGTCTTTTACCTACAATTTGTTCTTTCCAGCTTTTATTCTTAGAGACATAAATCAGTTTTTATAAATGGACATTCTTCTAGCCTTTACCGAATTTATGCTGGGGTACCCCAAACCTTAGTACTGGCATCACATCCATTTAGTCTATAGATTAACGACATTTTTCTTTTATCGATCAAACTCATTTAGTTTTGCTGGGGACAATTTCTTAAAACAAGCGCAGTGTTACGCAAATATTTTTTACAGGACATTTAATTAATAGATTGCCTAGAATATTAAAGATTTTGGTCCAGTTTAATGCCCTAAAAATTCAATGTTTGCTGTCATAAAAAAGTCTGCGGAAGTCATAAAGCCATTTACTTAGAAGCGGTAAGATTCTACAGAACAAAAAATCATTTAACCTTATAGACGTTACTTTTAAAAACGAATTTGCACAATAGCCACAGCAGTTTCAAAAAAGCAAATTTCTTTATAAGCTGAAAAATTTTTCCCTGTGTGTATCCCATTTCATAAGACTTGAAATACTACCTCGTGTGCTGAATAGCGTCTCCCATAATTCCTAAGTTTTTAATTTCATTTAAAGAAGAGCTATTTGCTATATTAATTACCCCAGTTTTACACGAAGGCTTTTTTCTCATGCCCACCGACGAGCTCTGAGCGATCTGTCCTTTTTACAAATATTTTGAAGTTTTCTGCTTCTAGGAATTAGCTATTTTAAGCTTTCAACAGAGCAACATGTAATACCACTCTCATTTACAGTCTTTATGAACATGCTTTGAAATTTTCCGTTTGAATGGTATTTTATTCCTAAAGTATCTAGACTAATAAATCTGCTGCCTGCCAATTCCCAGTGCTTTGGTACTTAGGCTTATAGCCTCAGTTATATTAATAAGCAACTTCCAAAACTGTTGCTTCGTTTTGCCTCTGTCGTTTTATTTTTGGAAATTATTTGGTATACTACTTTATATATGTTAGCGTCAAAAACAAAAATCCTTTATTCCCTGATATGACTAGTCAGTACATGTATTCCCGGAAAACAGCGAAAATACCTATTTGAGTAAAAAGAACTTAATATTTAGTCCTTCCCTGTAATGCCTAGGCGAACAACAAATTAAAAAAATTCAAAAATAATTATTACGCCCCATTCATATATCGTATTTAGGCATTACAAGAAATGACTAAATAGTTAGTCAAACACAGTAATATTAAGAGAATAAGGCTGTTTTCTGAATACGTACTAACTAGTCATTTTAGGAAATGACGGATTTCAGTGTTTGACGACGACTTATTTACTATAAAATCTAAGAAACTAGAGCTTTTTAAACCTAAGCACTTACATCTACCAACCAAACAAATTATTACTATTTTTGAATTTATAAAATCGAATAACTAAAACTGACAATTATTTATAAATTATAACCACTTTTGTGGGCTTTAATTATTCAACAATTTTTATAAAACATTTAAGTATTAATGTTTATTACGGCACTTTTAATGAAGAATATAAACTTATAAAGAAAGTAATAAAAACAAGAAAATTCCTTACTTTGGCTACTACAAGTAATTTTTTTTTAATAAATTATTTATCACGTATGATACATTGTAACAACATTTTAAAAGGAAGGAAAATTGTTAAAAAATGTAATGAAAAGATCGGTAATTTTTTAGGGGTAAATGATGGCAATTACAGTATGCGATTTATTTTAAAATACTATTGCAGATAGAATAAAAACATAAAATTTGCAAACCATATACCTTTTTTCTAGGGCTGTGCGAATAGCTGTCGTATCGAATAGTTATATTTGATTCGAATTTTTAATCGAATATTTGAACTATTCGAATAGTTCCAAAAATTCGAATATTCTATTTTTTTAATAATTAATTGTATAACGAAATGCTTAAACTATCGATTTAAAATAACGTCTTTAATTAATAAAATAAAGTATTTTCCATAATTCTCCTTTTTATAAGAATAATCTAAAAGGTTATTAATGAAAGAAAAAAATTGCAAAACAAATCTATAATACTTCAGTATGTTATTGGGAACCATAACAACTTTCCAATATGTGGATTTAATATTAATGAGTTGCATTCAAATTATTACAAATCTTTTAAAATTGCTGCCAAAATCAATGCCTATTTCTGAATTATCAGAAAAAAAGTTTTTTTATGTTATTGAATAAATTAATTTAAAAAGTTTGGATAAAATATGAAAAAAAAAATAAAAACTTATAATTACCTTTTTCATGAATGTCCTGTCCTACCTTCTTTTTTACAGTTGATGTGCAAAATTTGAATAATCAATTGCGCCAAAATACGTTAACATTTTTTTTTCTGTAATTGATAATTGTTTTTGTTTTTTTACATCAAACCATTACATCGAATTGTTTCATGTATTTAAATATTCGAACAATTCGGGTATTTCAATTATTAAAATATTCAAATAATTCAAACTATTCAAATTATTTAGTATAGTTCGAATTATTCGAATATTTTGACTTATTTAAATGTTTTGAACTATTTGGAAAGTTTGAACTATTCAAATAATTCCAATTATTTGAATCGTTTGAACTGTTTGAATAATTCGAATTATTTAAAAGTCGATTTGAAATTCGAATTAAATAATTTGTATTCGATTCGCTTCGAATAATTCGAATATTCGCACACCCCTATTCTTTTCGAATCGCGTATTGTTGAGTATTTTGAGTATAGCTTTATCAAAGTACCAACTTTTATTTTTGTTTATAATCAACCTAAACGCCACGTGCATATGATACAACAATTAAAAAACAACTGAGACAGTACAATATTACAAAAAGTTTATGGTAATTAATTTATCACAATATGACAACTTAACATTATTTAATATTAATTGTTATTTTAAAGAGCATTTTATATTTGCTAATTTATAATAATTTGTTACCATTTAAATATAAAATTTAAATCCACCAACATAGTTGTTACACCTGCATCAAAATCCATAATTTATCAGAAATACAAATGTGCATTAAATAATAGCTTACATATAACTGCAAGTTCATTATAATAATATAGCAAACAGCGTTTGATGTATTTATATCAGTCATTTAAATATATTTATTATTTGTTCTTTTAATTTAACTTTTTATTATTATCTTTATAATACTGAGCAACACATTTTATGTTTTTAGTTTATTTATATAAAATATTAAAAACATATTTAAAATTTACATGTTACTGTAGATTAAGGCGGCCAACCGTCCCGCATTCTGCGGGACGGTCCCGTATTGGCGGTTGTAATCCCGCATTGCAATATTTAATAAAATTGTCCCGCAATTTAACTCTTGCGTCCCGCCTGATCCGCATGTCGGTAAATTAATTAATTTATGGATAAAGAGCGAGTGGCGTTGAAACGTTACGTAGAATGCTTATTGTTAAATTTAATATGGGCAGTTGTCAAACCTTTTATGATATACTTAACAAGAACCCTAATCTAAAAACGCGATTTTAAATAATAAAATGTTGATTTAGTATTATCCGATTTTTATAAATTTTACTTCTTTTACCTCAATCCGTCCTCCCCCTCCGTTGTCGTCGTATGTCCCGCATTGACTTTTTATGAAGTTGGCCGCCTTACTGTAGATTACTAAATTAGTTACTTAATAGTTTTTAAAATATTTTATACTAGCTAAATAGCGTGAGGATTAAAAGAGAGAATATAGATGCTATTACTTTCTTGACACCTAGTTTAGGACGTCTTTGTTTATATAAATAATACGGAATTATACGTTCAAATTTCGGCTTTAGCTCTCCTACTATTATACCTTGTAGATTCTGAATAGTTAAATCGGTTGCCGCCAAGGAAGTTTGAAAGTTAATGGAAGCCCAATACTATGGCGTATTCGATCAAAAAATGTCCGGCCCACTATGAAAATAACTGTTATGAGGGGGCCCCTTGATTCTGCGCTGTAACAAAATTTCCCAAAATATTGTAATATGATGCCTACCTACACATAGTTTGTAGGTAGGCAACACATTATCTTTTGATAGAGCCGGAGACCCATTTTCGTGTGCGACGGTGCGGTGTTTATGAAAGCGAATTATATGTTTTGTTGTCGTTTGCGCCGTATAAATTTCAATTGTTTTGCCTTGTGTGATTTATTTTGTCGTTACAGAAGTTTTTTGGATTGATATAAACCTTCCTACTTTAGTGATTATTGGTTTATTTAATTGTGACTATAATTTTGTGTTTATTGTTTGTTATTTACAATATCGTAACAAAATGCCCGAAAGTTGTATAGTTTTTTCTTGCAAATCCAAGGGTAACATATCCGGAATACCCCTCATTAAGAAAACAATCGCAGGGCAATTCAAATATTACTTTTACAAGACAATAAACTAATCTTGAGTTGGGGCTTCAAAAATCTTGTCAGTTTAATGCTCCAAGGCTTTTTGCATGCAGAGGCACTGATTACAAATCTAAAGTTTTTTGTCAAAGTTTTATTTTTCAGATATCGATCCATAAATATAATAATTAGATCAAACTTATTTACACTATCTTGCCCTTCTTTTATCACAGAATTCGTGATAAGCACATGAAACTATCATACAATGTTTGAAATTTATTTTAAAAAATCGTGTTGTTAATTATTTTATTAAGATTTTTGGTAAAAATACGAAACTCCCACAAATATTAACTATATAAATAGAAGGTTGTGAAGTGGCGCCATCAGTTCTTTCCATGTTAAATCTGACGATATAACACAACAATTTTAAATGTTCTATAATAGTTTTCTTTACTAACCAACAATGTTGTGCAAAAAATAAAAAAACAGTGAACGTATAGTCAGTCTAAATTTGACATTTGATGTTGTTAACTTTATACATGGTTACAAAGAATTATGAAAGTCCGGACCTGACCTACGATTAATTGTGCAAGCTCCGCGGGGCCGATTTCCCTATTCCCGCTGCCCTGCAGGCCTGGACAATTTTGTTCTACAGCATTGGCTTTCCATACACCTTTAAAATTCCTTGGTTGCCGCTTAAAGTTCTGCTATTGATTCATTCTTTGTAGAGCACTCGATTTTGCTCTATTTTTTTACATGATAAGGATGACGTTGCTTCTATGTATCCTAATACATTTATTTTTCTTTCTTTGTCTTTTTGGACATATGTTTTAGAACAAGGCTTAATAAATATATTGTGCTCAACTAGATTTCTCTGGATATCTTATAAAGAACAAAAAGAACCCTAAGATATTATACTAACCAAAGCGACGAAATACGTTACCTATGGAAATATAATTCCGAAGCTTCCTCAGGGTTCTCATTAGGTAGTATAAAACATGCCAACGTATCATATTTATCACAGTTTTTAAAAACTGCCATTATAATAAAATAAAATCCACAAAAGTAAACAGACCAACAAAAATATTTTAAAAATTATTCAAAAAATTAAAAGTCCACCAAGTTTTATTACTTGTTTTTGGACTTTAATCATGGCCGAGACCACACCGCTACCAATAAAAAAATGCAATAATAAATTTAGGGCTTGTTTTTTAAAATAATTGTGGTATACAGTTATATATTTTTAAAAAGCCCAGAAAATGCTCAACTTAAATATTAATAAACATACAAGGCTATGTTTAATATATATATATATATATATATATATATATATATATATATATATATATATATATATATATATATATATATATATATATATATATATATATATATATATATATATATATATATATACAATTTATACAAGAAAATCAGTAGCATTTTTGATATCATTTGATAAAACTCATTTAAAATCAGGTCTAACATCCCAGGCACCAGAATGTGTGTAGGCATGTGTTATATTAGAATTATTTTAAGAGGCTAAAAACCAGAGAGAGGGGTATCAAGGATCCAGAAATTTTTTCACCCTGCATTTCTAATATGAAAATAACTTACAAACCGACATCAAGTATGCGGAAGTGAATAGACGTTTTAATTAAATTTCTGCCGTGTTCATTGTCAGGTGCTTTTTTGGTCGTAGTTTATATCTCCGTGTATCCTCTTAATTTCAGAACAGTGTGTAAAATAAAAAAAAACCTGAGATGGACAGCCAAACTAATGACGTTTGGCGTATTGCCAAGAGCTATATTATTTCTTACACGAAGATCATCAGTATGGCTGATATAAAAATATTATCGGTTAATTTGGTGACATTCAGTGGCTTTACAAATCTGCGGCTTTATGTGGAAAATAAATCATGTATTGATATAAGCATAAAATATGCTGGCTCTGTTTAAAAAATAAAACCCTGACATATCCATTTTGATTTGAATTTTGTTGTAAAATTATTCTATAAAATATTTTTAAAATGTGTAAAATTATTTAAAAATTTTAGGTTACTTTCCTTCTTTATTATTCATTATGTAAATCATTTTATTAATCAGTTGTGCAGCATTTCAGTACAGATTATAAAAATGTCTACCAAAAATTTTATTTACCTTATGTAATTTAATATTTTAAAAGTAATTATTGTAAATGTATTTTGCAAGAAATATGTGTAAAGATTTTTATTTAAGGTGTTTGGAATTAATACCGAACCAATAAGGTAGGGTTTCCATACGTCCGGATTTGCCCGGACATGTCCGGGTTTTCAAGGTGTCCGGGGACGTCCGGCCGCATTTTTAATATAGGTCCGGGAAAACATAATTTTTCATCACACAAAAAGTGGTCAATCTATTTTCAGCATTGCTTGTCTATTGAAGTTTTTTCAGAACTGTTAAAATTATACGAATTCTTTTTGGTCGTTATTGCCCACAACGCAAATATGGAACGAATATTTTCGTTAACTGCAGCTTAGTGGACAAAAGATCGATATGGGCTAACATAAGCATCTATAAAAGACATAATAATGACCATATTTAATTCGATATGACCTGTTCTGAGTTTTATGACTTTATATTATTACCAGAAAATATTTTTTTCTTTAATAAAGCCTGAAAATTATATTAATATAAGGTATAAAAATATTTATTTTTTTACCATACATGCTGTTTTTGTTTTTACCTGAAAACTTTGTTTTATGTTGCCATACTTAAAAATGTTATGTTTTATGTTACCATATAAGGCTTCTTCTTCTTCCTTTAGGTTTATAATGCATTTTTGCATATAATACAATAATTTTTTAAATAAATTTTTCAAGTATGGGGTAGTTAATAATAATCATATAAAAATACAATTAAAGACCTATTGAAATAAAGATTATTTAATTAACATATTTTCCCCAGCTAAGTCGACTTAAATATTTAGTTCCACTATAGATTTTTGTATTATTTTTAGTGAAAAATGAAAACAGTTATTACTTTTAAACAAATATGCTACAAAATTGGCAAAAAGCGGTGGATTCCCACAAACAAGGCGTGCAAATCGTTTGTTCTTAGTTCTGGTTATTTCTGGTTATAATAACATAGGTCAACAATTGATCTAATGAAAGGGGTTGATTTACCTTCATTATGTCAGGTTCAAGGTCATTTGAAGGTCCAGTGAAGAAAAAAACAATCGGAAAAATCTGGAAAAATGTATGCATATGTTTTCGAGGTCGCTAAATCCAAATCCGGCGTTTATTTACATCTATTCTAGGGGTCATCCAAGGTCATTTTAAGGTTATTTTAAACTATTTTTGGGATAAAAATGTTAAGTACGATTCGAAAACTCTGAAAAAATTTATACGTATGTTTTCGGGGTCGGCGTATCGCAATCGGAGGTCAGTTAACCTCCATAAGGTCAAATTCAGTCGTTTAAAGGTCAAGTGGAGGAAAAATTATGGAAAAAATCTAGAAAAATTCATGCCTATAGATAATTTCACAATGTAAATAAACGGCGGATTTAATTCAGCGACCTCAAAAGCATAAATTTTTCCAGACTTTTCCGATGGCTTTTTCTTCACTTGACCTTTAAACGACCTTAAACCTGACGTGACGGAGGTTAACCGACTGTCTTATCGTAATCAGCGAGCCCAAAAAACCTAGCAGCACCTAACCGCCTCCGGCGTTCCCGCGTAGATCAAATGTTGACCTGTGTAATAATCAAAATATAAAATAATCCATTACAAGTGTAGTTGTAAGTAAATACAAATTTTGGGACCCGGTTTACATATTATTTTTGAGTCTTCTTTTCCTAGGATGCAGTTTACTTGTTTCCGGAAAGTGACGGCTTCTTTTAAATTATTGTACCTCCGATATTTACAAAATGTTTGCATATTAAATGTTACCCTAATTAATGTACTTAGAGATTTTTTTCTGGCAAAGCCACACATTTTACAGAAAATGTTCAGAACTTAAAAAAGGTTCTAAATATATTTATGTAGTTATCAAATAAAAATATTTAAGTAGACCTAATGTTGATGATATGAAAAATTAAAAGAAATATTAACTGATAAAACCACTTTTATAGACTTTCACTTTTTTCATTGATATGCCACTAAACAAACGCCACAGTCTGACTACACATTATAACATAAGAAAAGTCAATAATTTTTAAAGTTTTTGACTTTCTTTACCGGCGTAACAAAGCAATTTCTGAGATAACTAAGTTGGCTCAAATCCACCCATTATGACGTCGAAAGATGAACCTCTCTTTAATGTCTCTTTTAAAAAATGAAATTTTGTGCGAGTATTTATGGATAGGGTATATATGAAAAAAAAAGTTAAAAATAAAAAAAAATGTTTTGAAAAACTTTACTTGCCGATTGTTAGGGTTTTAATTAGTACAAATAAGCTTATGTTTAAATCTAGTTTTATAAACTATGTTAAGAATCAGAAGTAGTCCAGTATCTGAAAACCTTAAAGTACCCAAAGCTGTAAATAAATCTGTACACTTTTTATTTGTGGCGCAATTTTTTGGTCTTTGCGAATGCTTTCGAGCGAGAAAAAGTTTATCACGATCCTTAAGTGGGAACCCGCCGAAAATGCCCCCCAAAGTCCCAAAAATGAGTTTTCCGCGAATATCTGCCAAAATATGGGATTTACAGAATTTTTGTTCAGACAAAAAATAAAGATCACCTCGAAATCTATAAAAATGTATACATATAAAATATCAATCATTTTTTTCGCTACACCAATATTTTTCGCAAAAACGGCCGTCGAAAAATCCATAACATTCCATAGATGTGTAGTAGGCTAAAAAATGCAGATGGGCAAAAGAGTTTTTATCAAAATCCAAGATAGATGGCGAAGGAAATTTTCTGGGAACATTGAACACTTGCTAAGGTCTTATTATAAAAAAGAAATGTTAGTAACAAACTATTTTTTCAAAAAATATCAGTAAATTAATGAGATACTCTCAAAATATTGTGAAAAAAACTCATATGGAATGATAGGTACGAGTTTTCCCATTTCGATGAACTTTAAATGATTAAAAAAATGTATATTATTGCCCGAGTAATGGAACAATTCGTCCGCCTGCTTATAAGTGAATCCATGAAGATAGCGGCATTCTAACGTTAGAGCGGCAGCTGAAATGAGGGGACTTTTGGGTCCCGTTATATCGAAAACTATCGATTTATACGAAAAAAATTATAAGAACCATTTTTGTAGATTACAAGGCGATCTTTATTTTTTGTCCAAACAAAAATTCTCCAATTCGCATATTTTGGCAGATATTACCGGAAAACCCATTTTTCGGGCCCTGAGGGGTCATTTTCAGTCCTTTCCCACCTGTTAATGTTGATAAACTTTTTTTGCTCAAAAGCACCCCCGAAGACCTAAGAGTTGCACCAAAGGAAAACTGTACAGATTTATTTACAGCTTTGTCCCTTCATTTACTGGACTAAAGTATATGGTTTTTCTTTCACTGATAATTGACGAACTGGCTTTGTGCCAACCGTCAATTTCTCTTTCGCGCTGTCAATTCATTTTCCTTAATTAAATTCTACTATAGTGTCCAGGGCACCAGATATAGACATGAGCCACACTCGTAGTAGCCTACAATTACATAAATGTTATATTTTAAGAATAATTACATGACGAAATAAAACAACAAATTGGAACAAACGAAAAATTTAAATGGACCATCTGTTAATTTAACGTTGGTAATAAAAATGTTGAACTCATTGTTTATGTTAAAAGGTTTTATTAGAATTATTTATTTAATTAGGTTACTGGCAAATAACAAATCGTTAGAAAATCCCAGAGACTCAAATAAGAGTGACCGTTAAGAAACTCTTTAAATTGGTAGTAAGGCGTTGTACCTTTTGTTGATTAAAAGTGGTGTATCTTAGGGCTTCGCATTATCTCTACTTTTGTATTATCCATTCTCTAAAACCACCAATATAGCCACCAGGTATTTATGCAGTTATCCCAAAAGAATGGTGACAACTGAAAAAACTTAGTTTTAAGAAAATCTAAGTTTTTAAACTGCTTCTGTATAAGCAGTAGTAAAATATAAGGGATAGGTAAACCTATTGAAAACACATTGTAATTTTTGGAATATTTTCTGTTTTTTTTTAGCTTATGTTACTTTTCCTTATACAAAATTTACACCGGGATGGTCATTTTAAGAGTTATGTTCTTTTTCTTTTTATATATTAATCAGTTCGTTAATTGTAACTTATACAAAACGGTGACAACAACAAACCAGCCACTTTTCTTTTTAAAATCGTTATATGAATATCATTAAATTTAATCTTAAGTAGTCCAATTCTGATTAAGTAAAAATGTGATGCTTTTCGTGTGGCGTCAGCAACAGAATCGTAGTGTGGATAAAAAAGAATACTAGCTCGTCAATAGCAGGATTTCAGGTATTTCAGTTCTGTTACTTTTCCAAGGTATTCTCTGTCATTTTTACCTTTTTTTTGTATAAAGAGCCCCACAGACTATCATTCTTTTTAACCTTCTTAATCGCCGATTAATACTGCTCAGTCGGACGACTAAAACTTTTATTTCCCTACACTTAATTTAATTTTAAATCGTCTTAATCGCCGAAAGCACTTAATTTAATTTTAAACCGTCATAATCGCCGAAAGCTGCAGTCGTACACCAAAAAACATTAATGAAGCGTGTTTATTTGTTACAAGAATGACGATTAAAGACGTTCTGCACAACACACGTCGTTTTTAAATAAAGACGGACGAATCGACGATTAAGATTTCACGCGCTGCCAGACATTTTCACCGACGGTGTTATGTTCGGTTTTCGCCCACAATCTGGCAATGTTAATCGCCACGATTAAAACTGCTTAAAAAGAACGAGGTCTGTGGGGGCCTTAACACATTTGCATTTTAAACTTATGTCACTTTTCTTCTGGAGGGAATTTGAAATTTTCTAATTATATTTATTTAATACAGCCCATGCTATCGATCACTAGAACGAGTGGAATTTGTATAACAAGCTTGAATGAAAATTATCTGGTTAATTTTTATGCACGAGCGGTATTTAAGGAAAATATTTCTAGAATGGAGAAATATGGGAGTATTATACTATTAAAATGGTTTTTTTTATCATACAATTTTCAATTTCATGCAACATAATTAAAACTATAACTGAAATCGTTTTTTTTAAATCACTTTATTTATTTCTTCATCGTGTACAGGGTCTTTGATTATCCCGTACGTGACTTCTGGAGCCTTTATTTTTGAAGACAGAAAAAAATGTTTTATATAAAAATTGTAGGTTTTTTTTCATATTATCTTTTGAAATTATCAGTAAAAAAATATCGCAATAAAAATGGAAAAATATAGGCAACTTCAACTTTTTTAAATGGAACACACTATATATTATGCGCTACAATAAAAGATCTTTTTTTCTGATTTCAAATATATATATACATTGATGATATTTGGATAAACCATTTTTGAGATATTTAAGCTTAAAATATAAATAAATTGAAAAAAAAATCATATTAGTAACAAGAAAGCTATGAAAACAATAAAATTGTTTTAATAAATTTGACGTATTGATATGGTAAAAAGTTGAAATTTATCATTTTAAGTATTAAAAGTAGTTTGTATTGCTTTTTTGTCGATGGGCTATTCAGAAGACACAAAAAATCGCTATTATGCGTCTTTTTTATGGTAACAATAATAATGTGACGACCGTGCAAAGGGATATTACTTATTTATTATATCCTTAAAAATCGGTACCATCTATAGATACTATTAAATACATAGTAAAAAAGTTTATTGAACGAAAAAGCTTTAAAATGAAAAAAAGGACGGCAGCACGAAATGAAAACAAAGTTTTGGATATCCTCGTTTCTTCAGGATTATTATTATACTTTTTCTATTGGACTAGCACTAACTACTTTTAATTATTTTAGAAAATCCTGAAATATTAATCTCGGATGCGGCATCTGAACTTAATAAAACAGATTATAAAATTTTATCCTTATAAATTTATGTCCGTTCAGAATCTGAACAAAACATGTAGGACCGACCTATGTATGCATTGAAAATAGCTAGGTTTATGCAGCAGGATCCAAAGTTTTTAAATAAAATTCTATTCACCGACAAGTTTTTCTTCACTTTAGCAGGAATGTTTAATCACAAAAATAAACATTATTGGTTTAGAGAAAACCCTCACCAAATTCAGCAACATAACAATTTTATTGTTTCCATGGCTTTCTTTATACTAATATGAAACTTTTTTGTAATTTATTAATAATTTAACCTCAAATATCCCAAAAATGGTTTATTTAAATATCATCAATGTATATATATTTAAAATCAGAAAAAAAAGATCTTTCGTTGTAGCGCATAATATACAGGGTGTTTCATTTAAAAAAGTTGAAGTTGCCTATATTTTTCCATTTTTTTATTGCGATATTTTTTATTGATAATTTCAAAAGATAATATGGAAAAAATCCTACAATTTTTATATAAAGCATTTTTTCTGTCTTCAGAAATAAAGGCCTCAGAAGCCACGTAAATATAATCAAAGACCCTGTTACAAGGTGGACATATAAGCGAGGTAAGCGGCTGTATCTCAGGACCTGTACATCTGACAGCAATGGATTTTTTTTTATTATTATAAATGTGGCCATGAGAAAATTCTGAAAATTATTTTCAAGTTCCGTATTTCACCGCTAGAGGGCGTAACTAAAAATTAAATAAGGAAAACGTATTTATTTCCGAAAACCCATATATTAGCCTATATTTTTGATAATACTGTTAGAAAGCCTAGAAAATTCTCTATTATTTTGGATTAATGCTCATTGGCGTACGACCGATAGTAGGGGTGGGGGAAGCTCTTGAAAGTGTAATCATAAAAATCGGTATAAATTTTAAACCACTTATTCGATTTCGGCAAATTGAAATTTGTTTGCAAGATAAATAAGGCTGTTTTAAATATCCGTTCTCCTTATCGCTCTACAGTTCCCAATAAAAGAGCTAGAGGGCTCAATTCGTAATAATTCCAGTTTTTTTCATTTTACTGCAAAAATTTAAATCGAACGGTATATTTTTGACATCATATTTAAAAAGTAGATAAAATTTGCAAAAATATTGTGAAAACCCGCCGATGATATCTTTGCTCGTTTTAAACTTATAGTGGATTAAAGTTTTTTTTACGCGCAGAGTCAAAACTTATGTACCGCCATCTAGCGTTCGGCCCTAGAATGTATAATTAACATTATTATAGTTGATTTCTCAAGCTGTTAATAAGATACATCCTGTTGTCATAATTAATAAATTAATTCTTAAACTAATAGATCACAGCATCAAAGGATGATTATGTGATTTTTTTAGGATAATTATTTATTAACGAATTTTCCTTTTTATTTAAATGATGATCCTGAAAAGGACCGATTTTAAACCCAAACATATTAGGTTCCTAATGCCTCGATAGATGTTCAAACTGCTTTCCATCACATTCCAAACAAGCTTCCAATCTTCTTTGGGTGGATAAAACTGCTGTTTCGATTTCAGCAGCTGATAATTGATTAATGGCATCACGGATTCAGTTTTCCATATCATGTCGAGTTGTGGGTGGAGTTTGGTACACAATATCTTTTAAACGACCCCATAAGTAAAAGTCGAGGCATATTAAATCGGGTGACCTGGCCGGCCAAGGAAATAGACTTCCCCTTCCGATCCAGCGCCCTTGAAAATAATTATTAATATGATCCCTCAATAAACGGGAAAAATGTGCTGGACACCCGTCCAATTGGAAATACATGGTCCGTCTCACTTCCAATGTCAAATCTTCCATTAAAATGGTAAAGCATTTATTAAAAAAATCAAAAAAATATTACCGGTTAATGTGCCATCATAAAAAAAGGACCAATAATTTTCGTTCCGATAATGCCACACCACACGTTTACACTCCAGCGGCCTTGGTGCTGGACTTCTCGCATCCAGTGGGGATTTTCAGCCGACCAATAATGCATATTATGCCTGTTAACTCTACCATCGCTACTAAAAGTAGCTTCATCGGTCCACAGAATCTGTGACAAAAAAGGCCTGTTTTCGCGAATCATTGCTAGCATCCATTGACAAAAATCAATTCTGCGCTCAAAATCATGTTCGTTTAAGGCTTGGTGTAGGATTATATGGTAGGGGTGTAGCCTTAAAATAAAAAGAAATGCCTATTATATTTAAGGAGTAAATTATGTTAAAAATGTGTATTATATTATTATACCGAATGGCATACTGTCTTTCAGCTATTGCTGCATTTTGAAAGCACTCGAAGAAAACCGCAATCATATCAACAGTTTCATCATTTGTAAGAGGCATTTTACAAAAAAATCGCTCAAAAAATATTTAGATACCAAATTGACAAGAATTAAAAGCATCTTATAAATACTTGACGTTTCAAAAAATATTATTTGAAAATTTCTTTTGTTTTTGCCGCCTACTATACGTTAATTAGACATTCTAGGGCCGAACGCTAGATGGCGGTACATAAGTTTTGATTCTGCGCGTAAAAAAACTTTAATTCGCTATAAGTTTAAAACGAGCAAAGATATCATTGTCGTGGTTTCACAATATTTTTGCAAATTTTATCTTTGCAGTAAAATAAAAAAAATGGAACTATTACGAATTGCGCCCTCTAGCTCTTTTATTGGGAACTGTAGAGCGATAAAGAGAACGGATATTCAAAACAGCCTTATTTATCTTGCAAACAAATTTTAATTTGCTGAAATTGAATAAGTGGTTTAAAGTTTACACCGATTTTAATGATTACACTTTCAAGAGCTTCCCACACCCCTACTATCGGTCGTACGCCAATGAGCCTTAATCCAAAATAATATAGAATTTTTTAGGCTTTCTAACAGTATTATCAAAAATATAGGTTAATATATGGGTTTTCGGAAAAAAATACGTTTTCCTTATTTAATTTTTAGTTACGCCCTCTAGCGATGAAATACGGAACTTGAAAATAATTTCCAGAATTTTCTTATGGCCACTTTTATAATAATAAAAAAATTTCATTGTTGTCAGATGTACAGGTCCTGAGATACAGCCGCTTACCTCGCTTATATGCCCACCCTGTACATGATCAAATCGACTCATTTTGACTGATTTTGACGTTTCTAATTGAAAATACAAGCAAACAGGTTGGATTGTTCTGTGTTTGTAAGTAAGTGGAAATACCACGTTGTCTAGGGCACGTAAAATTTCTGCTGATTTTTTTTTATTTTTAACGTGTCTTTATACATGACTGAAATACTCATCATAATTGTGTCAAAACTTTAAAAAAATATATGTGTTTAAAACATACCTTGGAATTTATGTAAAAAATCAATATACTTTTGCTAAACTCCAAAAATAATCATAAATAATTCTAGAAGTTAAAGAAAAAAATATGCATATTCCAGATAATTCCATACTTTATACTTCGATTTATAAAACCGCGGTTTTTCAAACTAATCCAAAGAAAAAAAACTAGGGCTGTATGTCATGTCGTACGGATGGTTTGCCCAGTTTCCTGATAATCAGCAGACTGGCTTTATGCCAAGCGCCAGCTGCTCTCTCAACCTATCAAATTCTTCTCCCTAAATTTAATTTTGCCCTAGTTTCGCCGTCTCTTGACATGTACACGACTGGTATAATTGACGTCAGTTAATAAAATTTTAATTTTGAACCTAATAACATAACGAAATAAAATACATTTTACTAGTTTTCATTTGTGCTAAAGTATGTGTTATTCGTAACCCTAGCAATTTCTAAAACATTTTTTTTTACAGGTTGCTATGTAGCAATTTTTAATTGTTCTATGGAACTTAATTATTAAGTAATAAATTATGGCAACGAAAACTGTTTCGTAGACTGTATTAATTCCACATCTCAAAAAATTTTGTTAATATGACTTATGACAAATGTTTATGCCGTTATTTTTAAAAGTGTAAAAATGTACGTTTAAATTTCTGACTATTAAGTTTGAAGTGTCACTTTTTTAAATTTAAAAGGCAAGTCACTTACTGGATTGGTTACAAATAATTATTGCCTTAAATTTGAACTTGAGGGCTCAATTAATTTTTAGTAACAAATTTAATATTTTTTTTAGATCGATTGCGATAAGTTGCATTCTTTCTGAGTTAGATTAAATTTAATTTTAAAAAATGTATGCTTTTAAGAGAAACCAATAGAAGCAATAATTTTAAAGTTAAATTTTTATTTTAATTTTACCAATAAGATTTAAGTATACCTTATCATATACCTTTATTATTATTATTATTTTTAATTCCATCTTTCATTCTAGGAAGTTTTACAAAATATGCTTCTCTTTATAATTAATAAACTTTAACAAACCTTTCAACCCATTTTGCAACTTAATTAATTTAAAATAAAACATTATTTCAATATGGACCTATTAGACCAGGAGCTGGCGACAAAAATTTGTGTCCAATTTTATTCTCCAGGAAACTCTGTATATTCCATAAAGTACAGTCTCCTGATACCGAAAAGTCACTTCTTACACCTATAGGGTGGGACAATAATTGAGGAAGGGTTGAAAAATAAACAATAGGGTTTGTCAAACTTTATTCTCTCTGAAACTTATATGCTAATTAGTTTTCAATAAATAATACATAAAAAACGTTTCTTACACCTAGCGAGCGGGACTAAATTGTTCTTACAGCTTATAAACAATGTGATATTTTACAAGCGCGTTGTCAAAAATTATTCTCTTTAAAATTTACACGAGAGGTAAGTTGAAACCTTAAGTAACAAGAAAAAAAGTTCTTACGGCTTGAACGCGGACCAAATGAGTTCTTACGCTGCTCTAAAATTAAAAATTGAGAGCGCCCTTGTCTTAATGGAAATTATGCGCGGTTATAGGAATATTCATAAATTGCTGCAGTTATAACAGAACTTTTAGCATAATGAATTGATATACAACAATTTGAAGGTAAGCTTACATAAGTTAATCAAATATTGACAACTTGATCGGAACGTTGCAGGAGTACGCCTGCAGGATTTACGGTTACCATAAACTTAAATGTATCAATGAAGCGAGAGTGGCAGTTTTTTGTAAAACATATGTATTAAGTAATAAGGAAGACATCTTTAAAATGCCAAAAACACAACTTGACGGCTCGATTCTACCTCCCTGTAAAACGGAACTAAAACAACAAATCTTGAGATCAGTATATATCGCCTTCATTTGGCAAAATGCACATAAACAAGAAATTAATAATCTCCACATTGAAAACTACAGTTGGGCAATAAAAGGCGACACATGTCTATTCAAATGGTTTGAAGGCATTCAAATGCCAGCATTTATTGATGATATCGTCGTTGACTCAACAGAAGAAAATGAAGGTATTTTTTTAAACTTTATGTCACAAACCTTTATTCTTCACTCAAATTCTTAATTTGATGATTTTAATAATTTTAGATCAGTCGAACGAAGTGGATGACGATAATATAGGCCATCCAATCGATGAACTTGAAACTTCAGATACGGATATTGACTCCTCTTTTGATAATTCAGATATCGACGACAACGTATAAATTATTTTGATTAAAGTGATTTATAATTTTAATAATAATAATGATATCAATATGAATAAAAAAAATTGATAGTATATAATTATAATAAGAATAATAATAAAATGAAAAGTTTAATGATATTTTATGAATTATCCGTTTTCTCGAAATTTTTAATTTTAGATGAGGGTAAACTCATTTGATCCGCGTTTAAACCGTACGAACTTTTTTCTTGTTATTTAAGGCTTAAACGTACCTCTCATATAAATTTTAAAGAGAATAATTTTTAACAATGCGCTTGTGAAATATTACAATATTTACAAGCTGTAAGAATAATTTAGTCCCGCTTGCTAGGTGTAAGAAACATTTTTTCATGTATTATTATTAATTGAA
This sequence comes from Listronotus oregonensis, assembly GCA_019359885.1. Lineage (NCBI taxonomy): Eukaryota > Metazoa > Arthropoda > Insecta > Coleoptera > Curculionidae > Listronotus > Listronotus oregonensis. The sequence continues at coordinate 120,300 of JAHBCN010000867.1, read as the reverse complement.
AAGTAATTATCACGTAAATTTCAAGGAGAATAATATTTGACAAAGCACTCTTAAAAAGATACATGTTCGAAAACGTTTTCTGCCTATATGTCCCGCTGACTGACCTTGGCATGATCATGTACCTTTCTTACTCGCCGAAAATAACTGATTCCATCAGTATGGTGGAGAATAAAATAACACATACTTTTTGTCGCCAGCTCCTGGTCTATATAGTATATTTTTTATTAAAAGGAAACACAAAATTTGACAATTTTACAAACATACGAAATATATTATATATACTTTAGCTCCTTAGTAGTGACGCCATTAAATATTAATCACAAGATTTTAAAATTAAAAAAGAATACATTGCCACCTTATGAATTGCAATAAATTATGCAATGTTATCTTAATTACTTGCAAGAAAACCAAACTCTTCTTTATGAAGCTCTAGCCACCTAATATTGTTCAAATTATATTATTACATTTTTGTATTATTTTTATAAATAAAATATATCCTACTAATATTGTATTCTAAATTCAAGACACCCCATATTATCCCGGTATATACATGAATTACTGTTTATTTGTTTTCTGTTGATTATTTCACGAAAATAAATAGTGTGGGAGCTCTAGTTGAAGCCCTTTTACGTTTGTATCCAATTTTGGTAGTGAAAAGCGAATGATCATAAATTTTCGGAAATGTAACATCTCTAATTCACACTTTCTTTGGTAGTAATTTGAAGTCTTACTTGGTATTACATCTTATAAAAATTAAATTGAAATATACCTGGTAGTTCCATAATTTTGTCTAAGCTACTTGATTTAATTGGAGCTATTTGTGAGCCAATATTTTCGATGAGAAGGCTTATACGAAAAAAGTTTATATGAACTAGTATTCATTCACGTGTTTTTTTATATCCGGAAGATATCTCACATTTTCCCGGATACCGTGTATATTTTAATTGCTGAATACAATATTTTATTCAGTTGTAGCTAAAAAAGTTTAAATAGTTGCCCTAGCCTCTGTACATAAGTACATACCGCACTAACAAAGTAATCGTCTAACCGGAACCAGCAAAACTTGCAAAAAATTTTAAGTTTTATGCACGCTTTACAGAAGTAAGTTACAAAACCGGCAACCCTAAGTCCATTTCATTCTATTTAGCCTTTGTGTTGCTACTATCTGTAATGCCGTTTTGCAAATAAAAAGAACTTTAGCCATTGTTTGCTCAAGGCGATTTTGTCATACCATTTTATTGTATTTTGTGCACTATGCGCGAACTGGCGATTTCTTTTTATACTTTTATTATAAAAGTTTAACTGACTTACAGGATAGCAGTAAAGAATACAAAAGCAATTTCATATTTGTGTACGTATATAACATTATACTGGGTTGTAACTATTTCATTGACAGTTGCCATATATTCCAGAAAAAAACCAGCTAAAAGGTTAAATAATTTATAAAAAAAGTTGTCTTTTTTGGATCTGGTATAATACAGGATGTAAAAAGTATGATGCTCACGATTATAATGGGCGATAGTGGACCTCAAAACAAGTCGAAAAAGCCAAGAACATATGGGTAAAAAAATAACTGTTTTCGAAATATGGCCTTTCAAAGTTTAAAAAAGTTGGAAACACCGCGCCCGTTTCATCGAAGTGAGTTGAACGTTTTTTGCGAGTTTTGCATATTTACACATTTTTTAAGGAGATGTTTATTTAGATACAAATAATAAAAATTACTTCCTGCAATTTATTTTTATATTTAATTTAAAATTAAATTTATGTAAAAAACAATACATTATTGTTCGGTTATCATTTGTAATTAAAAAAATAATTGTACTTACCACAAATAGGCTAAATATTCATTTTAAGAACACAAATTATTATGTTTTAAAGCGTCACTTTTTTATTTTGCTTGAAGAATAAGATTTCTCGGTTGCACACATCTCGTTTTCAAAACTCTTGGACAATACAGTTGTAAATTTATAACGTCTCTGCATTTTTCCCGATTTAAAAACAAAAAAATGTCGCGGACGGTAAACGCGTATTTACAACTGACTACACAAGGCTTCTAACTTCTTGGTAGCTCTGTTGCCAATTGTTTTTTAGATTTTAAACTGGGGAAAAAGTTATTATTAATATTATTATTATTATTATAATTATTATTATTATGATTTCAAGCCACACGGCTTTGCACTCCCTCTAAGGGGAACATTCACTCATCCCAGACATCTTCAGATATCAAAAGGATTGAGCTCTGTGGGAACCCTTTCCGTGTTGTCGGGCTCTAGGTGACGTTATGTTCTGCTGTATTCCCCACAAATTTCCGGACAGTCCGAGCGGTCGCAAGTAGCACTGCCTTTTGCATAGCCTTATACAGATGTTCACCGAGACCTAGTCCCTTGATGTTTTGTAAAAGAGTCTTTGGTATAATGCCAGTGGTTGATAAAATAATGGGGATCGTTTGGACGTTATTCATTCCCCACTGTCTTCTTATTTGTGTTTCTAGGTTTCTGTACTTGGCAATTTTTCATTGTATTTCTCCCGTAAGTTGTTGTTGTTCGGGATAGCGACATCGATCAGTGTTGTTTTCCTTCCAACTTTATCCACCAATACAATATCTGGTCTATTGTGAGCAACAGTTTGGTCTGTAAGTACAGTTCTATCCCAGTACAACTTAAATTCGTTGTTTTCGAGAATAGGTTCAGGAGTATACTTGTAGTAAGGCAATTTTGCAGTCTGTAAAAGCTTTAGCTTCTCTGCCAATTGTTGATGGAGTATCTTGGCTGCTGAATCGTGTCTTTCCTTATACTCTGATGCTGCAAATGCTTGGCAACCCCCCGTTATATGCTGGATTGTCTCCGATGTTTGACATCCATATCTGCATCGATCGTTCTCTATAGACGGGTCTCTAACGATATGCTTTAGATAGTTTTTCGTTGGAATAACCTGGTCCTGTATAGCCAATAAGAAGCCTTCAGTCTCTGGGAACATCTTCCCCGAAGTCAGCCAGTAGTTCGACGCGAACTTGTCGACATTTTCCTGGGTGACCTCATTGGGGTGACGTCCATGAAGAGGCTTCTCCAACCAGGCTTGCAGCTTCTCCTGGTCTGTTTGATGGTGTCTGCGCATTTCACGATCCATCAGTCGCAACGGTGTTGAATCGTCGGCTCCGCATATTGCTTGGTGTATCGGGGAAGAATCTGCCAGTCTATGGAAATAACTACGTAAGTTTAGTATTTGTTGGTCTAATTGCTTACCTATATCCACCAATCCTCTTCCGCCTAGATATCGTGGAAGCGTTGTTCGTTCAGTTGCACTACGAGGGTGATGTTTGTGTGCCTTTGTAAGGAGTGTTCTAATCTTTCTCTGTAGCTTATCGATGTCAGTTTTACTCCATTCCACAATTCCAAATGAGTAAGTGAGTGCGGAGCATGCGTATGTGTTAAGCGCCTTAAACAAATTTTTGCTATTTAGATTAGTTTTCGACACCTTTCTTACCCTTCTGATAAACTCGTTTGTTAGTTCGTCCTTCATTGTTCGCTGGTCGATTCTTTGCGCCTGTTTCATTCCCAGGTACTTATAGGTCTCTTCGGCCTCCATTGCCGCGATGTTCTGACCGTCTTGCATTTCAAATGCACCCGTTGTATCTTCCCTCTAACTATGTTTAGGACGCGGCATTTGTCAAGTCCGAACCGCATCCCTATATCTCCGGAGAACTCCTCGACGATTTTGAGCATTTGCTCAAGCTGATTTTTCGTAGCTCCCATCAGTTTAAGGTCATCCATATACAGCAGATGATTCAGCCTTATTACATCTTCGTTGTTGTTCCTAATGCTAAAGCCATACTTAGTTGAGTTAAGACGGCGTGAGAGTGGGTTCATTGCAAGGCAGAACCACAATGGGCTTAATGAATCACCCTGAAATATACCCCTTCGTATTGGAATAGTGCCAGTTTCGATGTTGTCGCTGGAGGGCACTTGCAGTTGGATTTTAGTTCTCCACGTTAACACAATATAATTATCGACCTTATATATCCTCAGTATAGCCGCAAGCCACTCATGTGGTACTGAATCGAAGGCCTTCTTGTAGTCTACGTAGGCAGCGAAAAGGTTTCTACGACCAGTGTAGGCCTGGTTACAGACGACAGAGTCGATAATAAGCTGCTCCTTGCAACCCATTGCGCCTTTGGCACATCCCCTTTGCTGAGTTGCAATGATGTCGTTTTGCTCACAGTGTGCTTGGATACGTTGTGTAAGGCAAGATGTGATCACCTTGTAAAGCGTGGGAAGGCAAGTGATTGGCCGATACTTCGTTGGGTCCAGTGTATTATGCTGATCCTTTGGTAGGAGATATGTAACTCCGTGTGTCAGAAATAATGGCATTTTCTGTGGATTAAGCAAAACATCATTAATTAGAACAGCCAGTTGATGGTGTGTGCACCAAAACTTTTTAAACCAATAATTCTGGACCCCGTCAGGTCCAGGCGCCTTCCAATTGTGGAGTCCTTTGATAATGCAAGATATTTCTTCGGTGGTAAATGGCACGAATTGCATCTGTCTGTATTCCTGGCAGGCTTGATGTTCTTCATTTACCCAGCTAGCATCGATATTACAGGGGCGGGTGTGGCTAGTTGGCCTTTCCAAAACTCCTCTATCTGTTCTTTACTAGGATATCTGTTATCTGTCTCATCAGATGAGGAATTTAATTTCCGATAGAAAACCCTTTCCGCCCGCTCGAATAGCGCATTGTCTTGTTTTCGGTTGTTGCTGGCTCTATATCTCCTTAACCGTCCTGCGAACACGGACAGTTTCTGTTTCAGCGTGTCAAGACATTGTTGGGCAGTAATGTTCGCTGGATCCTGTCCTGAGTGGTACTGGCTCCGACTCATAATTTCTTTCACTCGTCTTTGCAATCTACCCGTGTTTACACCTCCAATAAACTCCGTTAACTGCCCTATTTCTTTTCGAAGATTGTCGATCTTTGTTTTTAGTCTTCTCTCCCAGTGAGGTGTTCTTGCTTTTGAGCTTGAATGGCCTACTCGTTGTCTCGTTATGATTTTAACATTCAAAGTTCTAGCTACTGCAGTCGCGCACAATAGATTAGCATATGTAAATGCTCCAGCGTGTGGGCATCTGACAAAAAATCTGGTAGTGTTCTGTTATTTATAATGTCGAGCACGATACCCATTTTTTAGAGGAGTTTAGCCTAGGTAGCGGTGGCCTGCATAGTGGGTTGGTTCCATCATACTCCAGCACTGCTCCTCTCATTTCTGTGGTTAGTTTCTGGAAGAGTTCATCGATATCTTCTTGGTTAAGGCCATTAGGTTGTTCTTGTGCTTCAGGTGCTGGTTGTAGTTGTGGCTCTGTTTCATCGACTTGTTCGTTATTATTCTCAGCACCTCTGAGCTCCCGCTCGATTTCGCTCCTTATGGTGTTAAGACGCGTTTCTGGAATAAGGTTATTTCTAAGAATAACCCGATATTGATCTGCCACTCTCTGTTGTGTCACTTGTATATGTGGATATTCCCTGCAGAACTCGGCATGCAGCTGTTGTCTATAGCCGATAGTCTCTTGACCTAGTTGAGTCACCCTAAAAAAAATTCGCATAATAGTTTCATTCATAGACACAGTCCATTTCATGCGACGTCGTGGTAGTCCCGCCTGAGTGAGCGTTGGTTGAATTTCCTGCCAGCACCTTCGGTGGGTGGAGCTCTGGGTGTTGTTTGGCTCTCTTGGTGAACTAGTTCCTGTTGTTGGGCTGTAGTTTCTTGTACGACAGGGGTCCGCCTCCTCAACACCCTGCCACCGACGTCCCGCGTGCTGTCATGTCCAGCGCCGGCTCCAGACATGCCCTGGCGATCCCCAGGCAGCGTCCTTTCTCCAGAATTCTTAAGTCTCTCCATTATAATGGGTGTGCATTTTAGACCTACTGCCAGGTGATGGTTTCTCGACCTTGTCTGGTCTAGACTCGGACCCGTGGGGACGTTACCCCCCAAACAGCTATACAGCTGTCCCGTGCGTCTCCCTCTCGCGTTCGCCCAATCACTGCATCTCATCCATCGGGGCTGGTTACCCGATCTCTGTTCAGCAGGTTTTGGTTACCAGGGCCTACCAGCGTGGAGGTGCGAGTAGGAATTGACAGGAGTGGCTATTTGAGACGCTTCACTGCCCTTAGGCCCTTTATTATTATTATTATTATTATTATTATGATTTCAAGCCACACGGCTTTGCACTCCCTCTAAGGGGAACATTCACTCATCCCAGACATCTTCAGATATCAAAAGGATTGAGCTCTGTGGGAACCCTTTCCGTGTTGTCGGGCTCTAGGTGACGTTATGTTCTGCTGTATTCCCCACAAATTTCCGGACAGTCCGAGCGGTCGCAAGTAGCACTGCCTTTTGCATAGCCTTATACAGATGTTCACCGAGGCCTAGTCCCTTGATGTTTTGTAAAAGAGTCTTTGGTATAATGCCAGTGGTTGATAAAATAATAGGGATCGTTTGGACGTTATTCATTCCCCACTGTCTTCTTATTTGTGTTTCTAGGTTTCTGTACTTTGCAATTTTTCATTGTATTTCTCCCGTAAGTTGTTGTTGTTCGGGATAGCGACATCGATCAGTGTTGTTTTCCTTCCAACTTTATCCACCAATACAATATCTGGTCTATTGTGAGCAACAGTTTGGTCTGTAAGTACAGTTCTATCCCAGTACAACTTAAATTCGTTGTTTTCGAGAATAGGTTCAGGAGTATACTTGTAGTAAGGCAATTTTGCAGTCTGTAAAAGCTTTAGCTTCTCTGCCAATTGTTGATGGAGTATCTTGGCTGCTGAATCGTGTCTTTCCTTATACTCTGATGCTGCAAATGCTTGGCAACCCCCCGTTATATGCTGGATTGTCTCCGATGTTTGACATCCATATCTGCATCGATCGTTCTCTATAGACGGGTCTCTAACGATATGCTTTAGATAGTTTTTCGTTGGAATAACCTGGTCCTGTATAGCCAATAAGAAGCCTTCAGTCTCTGGGAACATCTTCCCCGAAGTCAGCCAGTAGTTCGACGCGAACTTGTCGACATTTTCCTGGGTGACCTCATTGGGGTGACGTCCATGAAGAGGCTTCTCCAACCAGGCTTGCAGCTTCTCCTGGTCTGTTTGATGGTGTCTGCGCATTTCACGATCCATCAGTCGCAACGGTGTTGAATCGTCGGCTCCGCATATTGCTTGGTGTATCGGGGAAGAATCTGCCAGTCTATGGAAATAACTACGTAAGTTTAGTATTTGTTGGTCTAATTGCTTACCTATATCCACCAATCCTCTTCCGCCTAGATATCGTGGAAGCGTTGTTCGTTCAGTTGCACTACGAGGGTGATGTTTGTGTGCCTTTGTAAGGAGTGTTCTAATCTTTCTCTGTAGCTTATCGATGTCAGTTTTACTCCATTCCACAATTCCAAATGAGTAAGTGAGTGCGGAGCATGCGTATGTGTTAAGCGCCTTAAACAAATTTTTGCTATTTAGATTAGTTTTCGACACCTTTCTTACCCTTCTGATAAACTCGTTTGTTAGTTCGTCCTTCATTGTTCGCTGGTCGATTCTTTGCGCCTGTTTCATTCCCAGGTACTTATAGGTCTCTTCGGCCTCCATTGCCGCGATGTTCTGACCGTCTTGCATTTCAAATGCACCCGGTTGTATCTTCCCTCTAACTATGTTTAGGACGCGGCATTTGTCAAGTCCGAACCGCATCCTTATATCTCCGGAGAACTCCTCGACGATTTTGAGCATTTGCTCAAGCTGATTTTTCGTAGCTCCCATCAGTTTAAGGTCATCCATATACAGCAGATGATTCAGCCTTATTACATCTTCGTTGTTGTTTCTAATGCTAAAGCCATACTTAGTTGAGTTAAGACGGCGTGAGAGTGGGTTCATTGCAAGGCAGAACCACAATGGGCTTAATGAATCACCCTGAAATATACCCCTTCGTATTGGAATAGTGCCAGTTTCGATGTTGTCGCTGGAGGGCACTTGCGGTTGGATTTTAGTTCTCCACGTTAACATGATGTTTTCTAAAAGGACACAATATAATTATCGACCTTATATATCCTCAGTATAGCCGCAAGCCACTCATGTGGTACTGAATCGAAGGCCTTCTTGTAGTCTACGTAGGCAGCGAAAAGGTTTCTACGACCAGTGTAGGCCTGGTTACAGACGACAGAGTCGATAATAAGCTGCTCCTTGCAACCCATTGCGCCTTTGGCACATCCCCTTTGCTGAGTTGCAATGATGTCGTTTTGCTCACAGTGTGCTTGGATACGTTGTGTAAGGCAAGATGTGATCACCTTGTAAAGCGTGGGAAGGCAAGTGATTGGCCGATACTTCGTTGGGTCCAGTGTATTATGCTGATCCTTTGGTAGGAGATATGTAACTCCGTGTGTCAGAAATAATGGCATTTTCTGTGGATTAAGCAAAACATCATTAATTAGAACAGCCAGTTGATGGTGTGTGCACCAAAACTTTTAAACCAATAATTCTGGACCCCGTCAGGTCAGGCGCCTTCCAATTGTGGAGTCCTTTAATAATGCAAGATATTTCTTCGGTGGTAAATGGCACGAATTGCATCTGTCTGTATTCCTGGCAGGCTTGATGTTCTTCATTTACCCAGCTAGCATCGATATTACAGGGGCGGGTGTGGCTAGTTGGCCTTTCCAAAACTCCTCTATCTGTTCTTTACTAGGATATCTGTTATCTGTCTCATCAGATGAGGAATTTAATTTCCGATAGAAAACCCTTTCCGCCCGCTCGAATAGCGCATTGTCTTGTTTTCGGTTGTTGCTGGCTCTATATCTCCTTAACCGTCCTGCGAACACGGACAGTTTCTGTTTCAGCGTGTCAAGACATTGTTGGGCAGTAATGTTCGCTGGATCCTGTCCTGAGTGGTACTGGCTCCGACTCATAATTTCTTTCACTCGTCTTTGCAATCTACCCGTGTTTACACCTCCAATAAACTCCGTTAACTGCCCTATTTCTTTTCGAAGATTGTCGATCTTTGTTTTTAGTCTTCTCTCCCAGTGAGGTGTTCTTGCTTTTGAGCTTGAATGGCCTACTCGTTGTCTCGTTATGATTTTAACATTCAAAGTTCTAGCTACTGCAGTCGCGGCACAATAGATTAGCATATGTAAATGCTCCAGCGTGTGGGCATCTGAAACAAAATCTGGTAGTATTCTGTTATTTATAATGTCGAGCACGATACCCAGTTTTTTAGAGGAGTTTAGCCTAGGTAGCGGTGGCCTGCATAGTGGGTTAGTTCCATCATACTCCAGCACTGCTCCTCTCATTTCTGTGGTTAGTTTCTGGAAGAGTTCATCGATATATTCTTGGTTAAGGCCATTAGGTTGTTCTTGTGCTTCGGGTGCTGGTTGTAGTTGTGGCTCTGTTTCATTGACTTGTTCGTTATTATTCTCAGCACCTCTGAGCTCCCGCTCGATTTCGCTCCTTATGGTGTTAAGACGCGTTTCTGGAATAAGGTTATTTCTAAGAATAACCCGATATTGATCTGCCACTCTCTGTTGTGTCACTTGTATATGTGGATATTCCCTGCAGAACTCGGCATGCAGCTGTTGTCTATAGCCGATAGTCTCTTGACCTAGTTAAGTCACCCTAAAAAAAATTCGCATAATAGTTTCATTCATAGACACAGTCCATTTCATGCGACGTCGTGGTAGTCCCGCCTGAGTGAGCGTTGGTTGAATTTCCTGCGCAGCACCTTCGGTGGGTGGAGCTCTGGGTGTTGTTTGGCTCTCTTGGTGAACTAGTTCCTGTTGTTGGGCTGTAGTTTCTTGTACGACAGGGGTCCGCCTCCTCAACACCCTGCCACCGACGTCCCGCGTGCTGTCATGTCCAGCGCCGGCTCCAGACATGCCCTGGCGATCCCCAGGCAGCGTCCTTTCTCCAGAATTCTTAAGTCTCTCCATTATAATGGGTGTGCATTTTAGACCTACTGCCAGGTGATGGTTTCTCGACCTTGTCTGGTCTAGACTCGGACCCGTGGGGACGTTACCCCCCAAACAGCTATACAGCTGTCCCGTGCGTCTCCCTCTCGCGTTCGCCCAATCACTGCATCTCATCCATCGGGGCTGGTTACCCGATCTCTGTTCAGCAGGTTTTGGTTACCAGGGCCTACCAGCGGGGGAGGTGCGAGTAGGAATTGACAGGAGTGGCTATTTGAGACGCTTCACTGCCCTTAGGCCCTTTAATTTAAATTTTATTATATTATTATTATTATTATTATTTAATATGTAGATTGAAAAATTTAAAACTTAGTTAATTTTATTAACAAATGAATTTTCTAATAAGCGATTAAGACAAAAGTTTCCAGTTTTCAGAAATAATTGCTTTCAAAGTTCAAACTTTAACATCATTTAGACAAAAATCTGTCAAATTTTGACACATATGTCATATCAGCTTTTTGACTTGTTTTGAGCTTTACTATCGCTTCATATGTTTTAACGCCCTGTATATTTAAAGTGTTGAAAAATTACTTTTAGTTTATTAGAAGTTAAAAGTTAATACTGATCAAAAGAAAAATTAAAGGGAAATGACAGAATATAAGCTAGCTTGTATAATATTTACATATATCATGTATTGTTGGCATAACTCAAAAACTTAGTTTTAAGAAATGGATCAACAACAAAATCTAAGATTTTCAAGGTGCTACTTCATAGGCTGAAATTCACTACTCTTCAAATATTTTTGACACAAAATGAGGAATGGTTGACTCTATTGATAGAAAATTATTTTTTAATTATTTAAATTTTTACCTAAAAAACACAAATTGTCATGTATTTGTTTAGCCTATGACACTTTTTCCCAAATTGTATAGTCAAATTTTGTCTTCTGTGAAAATGTGACAATATTTGTGTGACGGCCACAACAGAGTCACAGTAAGGATAGAAAAGAATATTAGCGGGGTCAGTGGCGGATTTAAGGTATATCAGGGTATTCTTTGACATATTTTATTTAGTTTTTCTATATAGCACAAAAATTTTGTCATTTTCTTCCGGAGTGACGATATAGGTTTAATTAAGTTTTTGTCAATGTAGATTTAAGGGAGGCCACTAGTGTGAGCACCTAAAAAATGGTGATTTGTCGGGATTAAAAAGAAAAATATTTTGCTAAATGTTTAAAAATTGTAAGGATATATCGATAATGTATGTAAAATAATTTTTATAAGTAAGATAAATATCATTCTCAGCAAGTAATTTGCCATCTTTCAAGTCGCAAATAACAAAAAGGTTCTGCAACTGCTGCACTGCCTGCGACCTCTACATTTTCTGAAATGGAAAAAAGAAAAAAGCACTTTTAACTAGAAGATATTGTCTGTACAATTAACCTACAATTGTGAAAACAATTAAAAATAACCAATATGACGGAATTTAAAATAAAAAATTAATACTTCGCTCAAAAATCTGACGGTTCTTGGAATGGCAAAATTAAATTTTTTAAGCAATAAAAAACTACAGAGTATTTTATGAAAAAAACAAATACAAAATAGGTTTTAAAAAACCAAATAGATCGGATGATTTGATATTAAGTTACTTACCGCAGCAAATTTATCAAATGTAGATTAAAGAAAAACGAGTTTAAAGATAAAAGTATACGCGTATGTAAATTATGTAAAAATCATAGAACTAATCTGTTATTCCAGTCCAGATGCATATAATTCACCTTCCTCTTCTTCAAAAAGAAGCTGCTGGGATGCAGAATTCTCCTTTGAGCTAATCAAGCCTACTATTTGATATCCACACTTAATATTTAAGTATGTTTTATCATCAAAAAATGCTAAAAAATAAATAGATTTTTTTTCAAAGTATCATACTAGTGGTTCACCTTAAGTTTCTCGTATATTTAATATTTTACCACTGTTAAGAAACGTGCAAAAGAATTATTTAAAAATGGTCTAGTTAATTTCATAACTAACTTTGTGGAGATTTAACCTAACGACATCTTGTTCTAGTCAGCAGATGGCGTAGACGTCTGTTATCCGTTCATGTATTCCAATATTATTTAGTTTTAGGGTTTCATAGTGATTTTTCCGATATAAAACTTTATAGCAAAGCGACCTAAATACTTCAACTTGTCACTCTTTAGGCTGTAAATTTGTATTATTTTACTTTGATAATTTTTGGCCATAAGGTCTATAGAATAAGATATTGCTTTTTTCTTTTTGTTAACAAAAACATATTAGTCATTTAGATTCGCAGAATCAGCATTTTAGCAATGTATCTTGACTTTTTCTACTTTTATCTTTTTGTGCAACACATACATCATAGTCCAGTAACTGAAGACCTGAAAGTACCCAAAGCTGTAAATAAATCTGTACAATTTTCATTTGTAGCGCAATTCTTAGGTCTTTGCGAACGCTTTCGAGCGAAAAAAAGTTTATCACGATTTCGACGTCAAAACCCGCTAAAAATGGCCCTTCCAAAGTTCCAAAAATGAGTTTCCCGCGAATATCTGCCAAAATATGCGATTTAGAGAATTTTTATTGGATCAAAAAATTAATATCACCTTGAAATCTACAAAAATGGGCCCTACCATTTTTTTCACAACACCAATATTTTTCGCAAAAACAGTCGTCGAAAAATCCATTCCACACTGGATAGATGTAGTAGGCTAAAAAATGCAGATGGGCAAAACAATTTTTGTCAAAACGGAGAAAAGATGGTGAAGGAAATTTTTTGGGATCATTGAACACTTGCTAAGGTCTCATTATTAAACAGAAATATTAAGAACAAACCATTTTTTTTTCAAAAAATATCAACAAATTAATGAGATATTCTCAAAATATTGTAAAAAAAAAACTTTGACCGCTTTTTTTAATATTGTAGAAAAATCAGAATGGACCCAAACTAATGCAATGATAGGTACGGGTTTTCCCATTCCGATGAACTTTGAATTATTAAAAAATGTACATTATATTGCCCGAGTAATGGAACAATTCGTTCGCCCGCATAAGTGAATCCATGAAGATAGCGGCATTCTAGCGGTAGAGCGGCAGCTGAAATGGGGAAACTTTTGGGTCCGTTATTTCCAAAACTATCGATTTTTCGAAAAAAATTATAAGGACCATTTTTGTAGACTACAAGGCGATGTTCATTTTTTGTTTAACAAAAATTCTTCAATTCGCATATTTTGGCAGATATTAGCAGAAAACACATTTTTCGGGCCTTAAGGGGCCATTTTCTGCCCTTTCCCACCTGTTAATGTTGATAAACTTTTTTTTGCTCGAAAGCATCCACGAAGACCTGAGATTTGCGCCAAAAAGAAAAACTGTGCAGATTTATTCACATCTTTGTCCCTTTATTTACTGGACTATTAAAAAAGTTTTAATTTCTTTATTAAGCAAAAGCTTATACTAGGTCTTGCTTATGTATTCCACGCGCCGAAATACCTTGAATGTAAAGATAAGCTTAAATAAACTGACAAAATAACACATTTTTAATTTTGGAAAATTATTTTAAATGACTTTAAGTTTTTTATATGACAGATTACTTTTAAAGACTGTTTTAATATTACCAAACGTAGCCAATGTTTTTACCCAAGGAGAGACTACGCTAAAGGTGCGTATTCATTTAGCGAGGCAGCCGCCCGAGGTGGCCGCGCGCGGTTTTCCAAACCCGGTTTGACCACGGCAGTGTACGCCTTGCCACGCTCACCGATTACTTGTAGGTATCCACTTTCCGAGGTCGGAACGGATGCCGCTTTAAATAGATAGGACTAGCGGCTAGAGCTCGCCGGTCTGCAGCGTTCCGGATGACGTCGCACGCCGGAATAACACGAACCACGAACCGAACAGCTGTCAGCTGTTTTGTTTACAAATTTGGAGGTTGTTTTTTTTGTAATTGAAAAATTAAAATGTATTTTTATCTTTTACGCCTAATGTGTATTTATAATAAGTTCACTGTAATAAATACAGTAAAATTTGGTAATTGTCTCGAAAGTTGCCTCCTCTCCGATTTTGACCAAATTTGGTATACGGGGGTTTTTTGGGGCTTTGAGTACGAATCTGAAAAAATATTTGGTAATTGTTTACAAAACGGGTTTCTGCTATTTTTGGATTAAATGGCAAAATTTTTATATAGTCGTATTCTAGTGTCCTCAAGGATTGCAAATATACAAGCGCAGAAGAGAAATTATGTGTTTTAATATTTTTTATTTCGATTTTAGAATTTAAAATAACCATTGATTTCTTCATATAATGCGAAAAACTCTCCCTTATGACAAAAACAGCAAGAAATTATTTTTAAGGTTAACCGTGCAGTGTTACCAAATAGGGGTCTTTTCCCCGCATTTTCAACGTCTGAAATATAATTGGAAAAAAAAAGCCGCTTTGCTAACCAGAACTAACCATGACCGACCTTTTAGACAAATTCAAAAACTCTTACTAGTCGGTCATGGTTAGTTCTGGTTAGCAAAGCACTTTTTGTTTACCCAAATATATTTCAGAATGTCAAAAAATTTGATGGCTCAAATTGATTCAATCTGGCAGCACTGTGAACCCCTAAGATTGTTTTTTCCTAAAATTTAAAAAATACACAATTTTTTGTTTGTGCGCACGTAAATTCTACACCTGATTGATATATCCGTGCATGTTTGTTTAAGTTAAAGTAGTACTAAACTGTTTTTGACATACACAACACTTAATACAATTTGCAGACATATTTGGTGATACAAATTATACCTAATAAACACAAAAACACCAACAAGCACTGAAAATACTGAAATTACTAACTAGCAAGGCTAGATTTAAAAGATAAAAAATAAAAACATTCTCTAAACAGCTGTTCGCTGTTCGTATGGTTCGTTCGTGTCGGATCCAAGGAAGTTTAAAGGTGTAGTCGGATCGGCTTGCGGGCTTGTCTTGTTTCGGCATATTACGTCATCCGGAACGTAGCAGACCGGCGAGCTGTAGCCGCTAGTATAGATAGGCACCTTGTATAGAGTCGACAAGCAATTCTCCCGTCAGCTAAGAGAAAAGTGGGGATAACTTAATTAAGTCCAATCTTTACAAAAATAAAAATGTTAAATTGTATAACCTTAAAATTTTATAATTATGTTTTATTTGAGTTTAAACATAGCGGTTAATCAACACTAAAAACTCACTAATAATATAAAACTGGATTTAATTAAAACTGTTTAGAATTTTTTTAGTATTCTGAAATTAAAATTAAGTTTAAGATTTATTATGTAAATGCTGAAGGTTGCATGAAAGGAGCTGCCATGATGACAACCTGAAACTAAAATTTAATACAAAATAATTTTAACATTTTAAAATGGAAATGTCTGTACGAGTTTGGAAGTTTTATTTTTCTTGTAATTTAAAATGCTTTGTTTTCATAAAGACCAGCTGCTTTGATAAAACTTCTATGGTAAGTAAATTACTGTAAAATTTAATTTTAAAACCTTTTTTACTAAAAGTAGCATTTTGACAGATTTTCCTACGCTTTAGAGTGTGTTTTTAGCAGACTTGTTCGTAACATAAAGTCTTAATAGCAAAATTAATAGAATGTATTACTTGTTAGCAATAAGTTGAAGTTAAAGAATATATCTAATCATTTTGATCTTTCATCTGAATTCAAAACTTTTTAAAATAAGATAGTTGGCTAACCAGAATTAACATTATGTCAAAAAAATATACGATAAAAAATTTTGAGATATACATATAGGTAAACCTAGTTTTAAATACTTTTTCTTGATCCAATCGTATTGCATGCACATAAAGTCATTAAAAGCAGTATTAAAATATATTTTACAATAAAATTAAATATTTCAGATGGTATTTTTAAAGTCAAAGAATAGCGCAAGAAATATTTTTAGCAACTCCCAGAGTTTTTTAGTAGTTTCTTTATTTAATATCAAATATTAAAGTTAATAAATTTAAGATATTTTTATATATGTTTATAGCATAGTTAAATTTAAAAAAAAATGTTTTATTAAGAGACAGTCCTCGAAGGCTTAAAGCCCAAGTACTATCATATCGTGGGTGTCCTAACTTTGGATAGAAGAAGTTTATTAACACGGAATTTTAAGTTTTGAAGATTTGGAGGAGAAGGGAAAGTCTCTGCGGGCAGTAGGATCCAGTCTAGTCACTCCAGAGATGAAGGCACGAATAAAGTGAAAAGTTTGAGGCTTCTTACATTGAACTGTAAAGGGATGCATAAAGGTACCACTACATGTTGCTCCGTCGGGAGAAAAAATTGTACTGGCTAATTCCTAGCCAGTACAATTAAAAAATACCTATAAAAGAGTGACAGATCCACTACAGATGCCATTCCCCAGGCAGGATAATAAGTTTTAAATATGTTCCAATTTGGGATACATAGAAAGTATACAGATTAGAAGGGGAAGATACTTTTTCGCTCGAACGAGGAATCCAAGCTTTTTTGAAGCTGCTGTGGCTGTAGATGTAATGTGTTTATGCCAGTTAAGATTATTCTCAAAAGTACGCCCACATGCAGGATCAAATGACTCTTTGTTCCGTAGAACTCGGCCGCTTATAAATAAAGATGGAGTATTGGAGGACTCTTTCGCGGCAGCGAGCATAATTTTGTTTTAGATGCTTTAAAGCAGTTATAAGGTAAATTGTAATTTTTATTTGCTTTTAACGTTATAATATTTAATGTTTCTAAAGTAAAAACTGTATAAAAAATATTACATAAAATACCTGTATAAGTATGGTACCTCACTCCACTTTTATACAGAAATAATATGATGCATATCTTCTACTATAATTACCTAACTGAAATACTTTATTAGGTTTTATTTGTCTTTTGTAAATATTAATTTTCTAATTGTCTTCAATTAGTTTTTCATTTAACTTGATGTCTTGAAACTCACCAAATTCAATTACTTTGCTGAATTTAAGCGTAAGAACGAAAATGGCTAAGTTTCTGTTTGCCATTTAAACTAGCTTTTCGTAGTAATGGAATCTCAAATTGCCTTTTCTGTTTTGCTTTAGTTATATTGGGTAACGTGGTAAAAAAGTATTTTTTTTTATTTAGCGTATTTAGGGCTTAGTAAGGCGGTTTTCTTATTGGATTACTGCCAATAATTTGTTTTATGTCTGTATTTTTATTTTTAAAAACGTTAATCATGATATTATATATATATATATATATATATAATATATATATATATATATATATATATATATATATAAAATTTAAATTAATTATGCTTTTTAAGCGCTAAGCGCATAAAAATGGGATTACCTTTGAATATTTCATATTCGATTATTACCTTATTGGCAATAAATTCTACTCTTCAAGAGTAAAACATTTAGTTTAAGAGGTATGGGTCCGTTTAATTAAATTATTGGTTAAAAGTAAAAATTTACCCAGGCCAAGAAAGTAGGAAAAGAGTAGGGCTGTTAACAGGGCACGATAACCTAAGAGGACACCTACACGAGATAGGCTTAAACAATAGGGACCCAAGTTGCAGAATGTTCGACGAGGGGGAAGAAACAGCCTACCATATCCTGTGCGAATGTAAAGCGTTGAATCACAAAAGACAATCATTATTTGGGCAAACGAATATGAGCCCACAGGTATATATCAACTAACCAGTCTTGGGGTTATACAGACTTGTGGAAGGAACAAGACTTATGGAAGGATTGGTAGAAAGGTATTGGGAGATTGGGCACAAAAAACCCAAGAGGCTGCGCTGCTCCCGGAAGAAGAAGGCCAGGGATTATGGGCCATAAGCTGTGCCGTCAGATAGGGTGAAATTAGGCATTAAAGAAAAAAAACTGAGTACTATTAACTTTATCACTACAACCTCATATGTAGACGAAAAAATAAACTGTTTCAAGTAGCTATCTAAATTCCTTAATTAAAACCATGCTCAAAACATTTTGCGGCGTGCCATCAATGGCACGAATGACATTGGTTCGCATAATCTGATTTAGGTTGATGGTATAAATGCAAATAAATAAAAAAACCAACAACCTGGTAACTAAATGTAACTGCATTATTTAAATAAAGTTTATGTTTGGTCATTTTAAATTTTTAATAATAAAACTTGGCGTAAAATAGGATTTCCTCACAAAAATAAAAGTGAAGTAGCAAAAATTCTGAGTTAATATCCGCCGATACAATCGTTTTTGTTGAATTTCTTTAAGAAGAATGTTAAAAAATTTGAACTTGGAGACTCTAAGGGTGTAATATTTTGTGATATTTTTAATATCATTTGATGGTTTAAACTTGCTACTGTAATATTTTTAATAATAGGTCATTTTTAACGCTTTTTAAAGAAAAATTAACTATAATTAAGAAATATTTTTAAATAAAATCAGTACAAATAATAACAAATAAAAATAAATTAAAGTGGTTTAAAATAAACTACACAGAAACTCCTACTTAATATATTTGATACTTAAAAGCAACACAAAAGTTTTGGACGAAAGATTTTATAGCTTCAATTGCAATAATATCAAATTATGCAGTCACATATTTAAAACTGAACTAACTTTAAGAATAAATCTATATAAAGATCCAAATAGAAAATGTAGATTTCCAAGGGAAGTTAATAAATTTAAATAGAAAATTTGTTGATTCAGTCATGCAAGACCGCCAACTCTGACAGTTATTTTCATACTGAGCTGGACATTTTTTGATCGCATGGGCCATAGCATTGGGCTTCTATACACCTTTAAACTTCCTTGATAGTGACATTTAATAAAGGTGCATTTTTGAATACACTATTTTTGTGGCGTACCATTATTGTTCTTAAAGATATGAAACCTAATGCTCGTACGCACAATAACATCAAGCTAAAATTTATATTTCTTTTAAAAAATATGCACTTTTATTTAGTGTTACTATCTACTAAATATCACTAAAATATCTTAAGAGGTTTCGGAAATATTAACTAGTATTCTTGGTTTTCTTAAAATTTAACATTTCACATTTTCATAACATTTTTGGACTACAGTTTCTAAAGTATACCATTTCTTGTTTCATGTAGAATTACACCCTCAAATATTTGTCTAGAAATAAGGCACATTCTGTATTACACATAAGCCCTACAGTCTACAAAGTAAATACCATAAATTAAAAATTTAAAAATTAATGCAACATATTTTTCAAAAAAAATTTAAAACTATATTAAGGTTATTACTACATAGGTAAGACGACCTCTTATATGTACATTTAAAAATTAAGATGGAGAATATATTTAAATTGCATTTACATATCAAAATGCCGCTTCATGGTGGCAGCGCTCAGTCAACACAGTAGCGATGTCACTTTAATTGAAAAAGCCTTATTCAATGTTACCAACTTTACATTCAGTTGTCAAATTTTTTTAATGTTAACTTTCTTGAATGCCAGATTTAAAATATTCAACATCAAGGGGTATTACTTGTGCTAATTAAATTTTGTTCAGTGTATTTATATGCTGAACATTAATTTATATAACCTGGTTTGCTTGTTTCCAACTATTTACATCTACCAATTTATTTTTTAAAGTGTTTTATCAAGAATTTACAGCAATATGGCAATTAGGTTGCAAACATTTATTAACAAGCAAAGAATTTTAAAAATCTTGACCCAAATAAAATTTCTGTTAGAAAATATGGAATAGTCTGTCTCAAAGTATATCGTTATGGCTTTTGACGGATAACCCAATAAACCTTTAACGATTTTATTACCTATTGTTATTGGGTAAACCCATTTGTTCATAAGGGCAGGGGTGGGCCAGGTATTTCTTGAGTATTAACCATTGGGCATATAAATATTTTGGCTAATATTTTAGTGGCTGTGACCATTTTTACTGTGCGTTTCTAAAAAGTTGTTTTACGAGAATATAACTATGTCGCGTCGAAATCATTTGTCATTAGATGCAAAACAGGTTGTGAAAAATGTGTATGAAACTTTAATCAGTAGAGGTCTAACTAAACAAAAAGCTTTGAAAGAAACCTGTCAAGTTACAAAAACTCCAATATCATCGATAAGGGATAATATTATTAGTGAAGAATTGAACAAAAGAAAAAAACGTAGTGATTTTCAATCTCACCGTATAGACATTGGTGATCAGGACCTAATAAGAAGTAAAATATATTGTCTTTAGGAAAGCGGAGTTATTCCTACCTTGGATAAACTGAAAAAGAAGCTAGACGAAAACGAAACCAATATAAATATTAGCCGTGCCATCCTCCATTGAGTTGTTTGTAAAATGGGATTTAAATACCGCAAAATAGACAAAAGACAAGTAGTAATGGAATCGCACAGATTTCGCACTTGGAGATTTAATTACCTTCAAGAAATTAAAAGATATAGGTTAGAAAACAGATCCATAATTTACCTTGATGAAACATGGTTCGATACACACGACACAATATCCAAAGGATGGGTTGATTCCAGTCAAAACTATCAGACGAAAGCACCTTCAAATACAGGAAAACACATTACCATAATACACGCTGGCGCTGGTTCAGAAGACGATTTGTCCCAAACTGCTTGCTGTTGTCTGCAAAGAATATTAAGAATTCTAGCTTGGATTATCATGAGGATACAAGTGCAGAACTTTTTGAAAACTGGTTTTAAAATTATCTTTAAAAAAATATTCCAAACAACAGTTTTATTGTCATGGATAACGCAAGCAACCACAGCCATCTGCTACACAAAGCACCAGCTTCATCAAGTTTAAAAACTGAAATCCAGGAATATTTGTTAGAAAATGATATTTATTTTGAATTCAGTTACAAAAAACGCATCTTTTGGAAGTCCTAAATTCATATGCAATTAAAAAACAATATGTATGTGATAATTTGGCTGAACAGGCTGAGCATACTGTCTTACGGCTTCCTCCGTATCACTGTATGTTTAACACCTGACTTTGGAATCAAGTAAAATCAGTTCAGAAGAAAATGTTACACCTACTTTAAGTCCCATGTTATAATTTGATAAAAATAAGTAATTACTAAATATCAGTTAAGAGCTGAAAAATTCTACAGCACATTAAAAAATTGAGGACTCTTTAATTTCATCCAAAACAAATAAATCTATTGAATTAATCTCAGATGATTGATAGTAAAACAGAATTAGATTTAGATATTTAGATTAAAAATGTAATTATGTATAGATAATTGCATATATAAATTTATCAAAAATTTTGATATATTTAATTAACAATATAATTTTAAGATTATACTTACCTAAATAAACAATAATTCTAATTATATTTAATCCCCTAATGTTCTGTCCTTTATTACCTACCGATCCGCAGTTTTATTGCTGTCGGCAGGTATAATCCATAAATGAAGGCACGAGCTAACACGGTATACTTTAAGACAGACTATACAGTTACTTTTTGTTAATTTAACATAATTGAAATCATTTTCAGGTGTCAATGTTTTATATGTAAAGTTGGTACATAAAGAAAATCCAATTTTATTGGTTTCCAATTAAAAGTATTAAATTAATGTCCGCCAAAATATAACTAAATAAGTGTGACTCCCTTAATACAATGTATTAGCTTAGTAGACCAGGGCTTCTGAAGCCTTTGAAAATAGTAAAAAGTAAAAAAAAAATAGTAGGATGAATCCCATTCTAAAAGGAAGAGAATATAACAAAAATGAAAGGAAAAATAATTAACGGGCGATCTGAGGTGGGGAAGTGGAAGGGGATGAGTTTTTAAGGGTAAAAACGGTTTATCTCGATTTTCGGCAAAACTATAAGTCCCATGAAAAAAAAGTTAAATAGTAAAGTTGTAGGTAATAAAAAGATCTACAACTTTTCGATTTATAGTTTTTTCACATAACCTCAAAATTTATGTGAAAAATTCAAATAACCAAGTTTTTGGTTTTTTATTTTTATCTTTTACAAAAAAAAAGTTCGAAATTTGGTTAAACCTTACCCTTTTATGTCTTAAACACACTGTAATTTTTTTTTATTTAAAAAAATTATTTTTTTACCTTATTTTGACCTAATATCAAAAAAGCACCCTAATTTTTAATCGAAAAAATCTGCTTTTTTAATAAAGTCGGTGGGCTTTTTGCTTTTTTAAATCTCTTTTTTCTAATGGTGTACAAAAATACGTTATTATGGTACATGTTCTCAGAAAATGCAAATCATATACTTTAATTACTCGAAAAACGTAAGATTTCATGTTACATTGATAAACAAAAAATTTCAAATCAAAATATACTACTATAATTAAAAACCAAAGGTACATATTGATTTAAAAAAAAAAAAAACGAATTCGAGTTTTTTTTCGTTTCTTTGCATTTTCTGAGGTACATAGTTAGCTACCTGTCCCAATGGTCCTAATATTATTTTACACTAAATTCCGTGTTAAAAATATAGCTTCGGTGCGCATTGTACATTATATACCCCTCTTGCATCCAGTACGAATTCTTTGTCGTACAATACTTGCTATTTTCATACTGTACCACCTATATATTGCATAAAGTTTTCTTCATTATTACAGGTTTTTCATATTTTAGCAAAACGAAAGCCGTCGATGATTAGGAATATTTTAAGATATTCATTCCCACTTATAGTAAGAAAAACTTATCGATGATAAGAAATATTTAAAGTTATTTATTCCCACTTGTATTGAGGGAAATTCTTACGGCCGAGTGATGATCGCGTTGTTAAATTTAGCAATGGACTTGGCAATTGTCAGTGTTATTCAATGATTTTAGTAGGCAACCTGTCAAAATCTGACATTTTGTTAAACATTCTAAACCGTTTTTAACTTTTAACAATTGCTAAGTCCATTGCTAAATTTAATAACGCGATCATCACTCGGCCGTTAGACTATCACATTTTTGTTTATTGGATAGGGACCCAGTTTTGGAAAATTTTAACATATTAGGATTAGTTAGCTACGTTTTGCTTTTAATAGTGGGTACTTTTCAGTGTTTTTACTAAATTATAATTTTAATCAGGGGCGTACAGACTTAATTTGTTCACATTTTTATTTTTCCTTTCCTTTGGAAATTTTAATTCCGTGGTATAAATAACATAAAAAAAGGTATTTTTTGTGAAAAATTGTCAGGCTTGCCGTTTTCGAGAAAATACTCTTTAAAGAAAAAAGTTCTACATCAAAGTAGGCTTATGTCGGTGCTAAGTTGAAAATGAAAAAAAAAACGGTCTGGTAACTCTAGCTTTGGTAAACGAATTGAAAATAAGGTTTAAAAATAAAGTTTATTCGATTAGTACTGTGTTAATAATAGTGTAGTAAAAAAATAATTGTTCTCGCCTTTTAAAAAATGCCGGCATACTCTTTTGCATGCACTATTTTCTTTGGTCTGACAGGTTTCTAAAGGAATAATAATATGTCATTTATAACGCGGAATCCAATTAAAAAAAAACTGCAAACATATGACGTTTATTAAAAAAGTGAACAAATTAAAACAATGCCTTCCCTGTCGATACGACCCTGACTAAAATAATAATTTAGTAAAACACTGAAAAGTACCTACTATAAAAAGCAATTCACATGCCAAAATTCGGATGGCTATCTAAAACGGTTCCAGAGATATAAAGTAAACCTATATCACGGTAAAATCTTTGAATTGCCATAGCAACCCTTTGACGCATTTGCGGACCTATGTTCATATGAACTTTTCTTTATAATTTAACATGTAGAATCACCCCTAGAACGGTATTTCCGGATACCCATATAAGATCTCACATTACTAAAATTTAACTAATCTATTTACTGATATAAATTTATTTTTAAAAATTTCTGACAATAAATCATCAATTCAATTTTAAAGATAACTTGAATTTAACCTAAAAATAATTTTACTTAGAAATTCAATACGACAACAGAAAATTGATTTTATTTCTTATTTTAACTTTAGATGTGTTTGATGGGGTAACAACAAATTTGCGCAATTTGTATTGTTTAAACTTTACCTTTAATGCCTTCTTTCTTAAGCAAAACTTATATAAACAAGCAGCCTGCCTCTTAAAATTATTTATGACCAAGACATTTCACTAACTGCCTTTCCATAGCGCAAATCTTGAGCCAAAGAAACCAACAGAGTTTTTGCAGAAAGCTTAGCTTAGGACATTTGTTAATGTCTCTTGGCTAAACTATTTTCTATATATCATTAGGTTCAAAATATTGTAATGTATTGCATTGTATTCTCTCTCAGCAGTGTATTATTTATTGCCTCGTGATAATACAAAGCAGAATGCTGAGCTTTTTGCGGATATGAAATATGAAGGTAATTATTTTAAGAAAATGAACATTTCTGTGAAATAGGGGTGGTCTGCGGTCTTTTGTGTTTAAATTAAAATAAATTAATTAATTACCAGGGAAATTTAGGTGACAAAAGAGTAATTACCTTATTTGTTTGTCCAGTATACTTATTGTTTGTATTTTTTAAAAACAGTAATAATAACCTAATGATGTTTAACTTGAATATTAATCTTCTTATTACAAAACCTAAATTTATTGCCCAGCAATACGATCACTTAGAAGGGAATATTAGTCAATCGAACCCCAGCTCCGGTTATTTTGGTTCTTATTTAAAAGCTAAGTGATGCCAAAAGATAATTTGTGGCAAAATAAAATACATTATGATATCCAATATTAAATTTATAAAGAAAAGAAATTATAAAAAGGGCCGCCGCGAAAAAAAAATGTAGGGAGGGTCAAAAAATTTTAGTCAATTTACTAGTCTAGAATTAATTAAATTAGAAACACAAAAAATATACCACAACTTTAAGTTCTAAATAATAATACAGGTCCAAAAAAAAAGTTGTGTGTGCTGGGTGTCGGACTAGGTTTTCCTGGAGTATTTTTTTGCTAAACATGAATCTGAAGTCAAAATTGGGGGTCAAGCAGCAAATAATCAAGCAAAGACGTAGTATTAGATATTAACGATTTTTTTTACATTTAACTTATAGGTACAACCTTTTTGTCTAAATGCAATATTTTTCGAGTTATAATCAAAAAAACGAATTTTCCTACGAGCGTGCGGAAAAGTCCACTTTTCCGCACGCATTTATGTGCGAAAGTGAACTTTTCGCACGGCGTGGGAAAAGTAAACTTTCTAATCACGCCGTAGCAAGAAAAGTAAAACTACTCTAAAATCTACAGGTAAGCAAGATTTATATGTATTTTAGTAATTGTGCTATTTCAATTCAATATAACAAACCATTGCAAGTTTTAGTTTATTCCCTTTTTGTTTGTTACTGTAATTTCAATATTTCAACTAAAACACAAAAACATTTTTTTAATTACCCTGTATTTAATAATAAATGATTATGACAAGTCAAACAACAATATGTAATCTTGGTGATTTTAACACATGTCGGATTTCTTCTTCGTTTCCACATGAACAAGCAATTGCACAAATGAATTTCAATACAAACAAGCAAAAATAATTATTTAAAATGAGTAGTTCCGATGGGGAGCTACCAGATTCTATCCTGGATGCAGCAAATACCGTAAGTTTGAATTTATTACCAGCAAAATCTCGTGAAAAATATGAGAATCAATATAGTCATTTCGAAAACTGGTGCTCCAGCAAGGGGACAAAAAGTATTAAAGAAGAAGTGTTCTTGGCCTATTTTGCGGATTTGCAAAAAACATATAAACCTATACTTTATGGAGTAAGTACCCTATGTTAAAATGTGTCCTCAAAGTGAAAAGGAACCTTGATTTAAGTTCATATTTCAAGCTAACATCACTACTTAAACACCAAAACGTGGGATACCGACCAAAAAAATCAAAAACTTTCAGCAAAGAAGAAGTTTCAAGATTCATGAAAGAAGCACCTGATAATATTTACCTTCTAATAAAAGTTGCTACAATTTTTGGATTAGCCGGTGCTTGTAGGAGAGATGAACTTACAAAAATAATGATTGATGACATACAGGATAATGAAAATTTGATAGTGGTGAAAATTCCTGACAGTAAAAATAACACTTCCAGAATCTTTGTAGTGTCCGATGAGACAAATAACGGACTTTATCTGAAATTGTACCGTAAATATGCAAATTTGGGAAAACCACATACCCCACACAGACGTTTTTTTGTCCAGTATAAACAAGGAGCATGCAGTATGCAATGTGTGGGAATAAATTCAATAGGTAAAATGCCTTCAGAAATAGCTGCATACCTAAAATTAAAAAATACAGAAGAGTACACTGGATATAGTTTTCGTCGATCCTCTGCGACTATGTTAGCGGATTCTGGAGAAGGAATTACCAATGTCAAGCGCTTGGGGCTGGAAATCAACGGCTGTAGCTGAGAGCTACATTGATGAATCCACAAATCAGAAAAAGGATATGTCGAATAAAATATTGACCATGAACAACTCCCTCCTGAGCTAAGTCAACCTTCATCAAGCCGTACAATAAGCGCTTCCATAAGCCACCCGCTAAATGAAATACAGGTTCTGCAATTAATTTACAATATGCTAATAACTGTTCTTTTGTTGTAAATGTTATCAACAAATAATTCCCATTTATAAATATGTTGTAGTAGTTCTTTCAGATTAAACATAATTTAAAAAATAATCATTGCTTTAATATTGGTCTATCTATCTATCTGACGCTCGTAGGAAAAATTTTGTTCCTAACGCTTGCGCAAAGTGACTTTTCCGCTATCTTGGACCCCCCGGCTTGAAAGGCAGTCGCGTGCGGAATAGTATCACTTTGCGCACTTGTTAGGAAAATAACTATTTCAGGATTTTTTTAAAGCATACCCCTGAAAAAAATTGAAAATTATTTATTTTTTATTTTTGAATTTTTTCTGCAAATTTTGAGTGATTTGGGATTCAAATGAATAAAATAAATGATTTGTTAACAAAAATCACATTAATTAAAAAAAAATGTTTTGAACTGAATTTTTTGACAAAATTACTTATTATTTATCAAAAATTATTTATAAAACTTTTTTATAGATAATTTAAAAAGCTCTCTTTTTTGTTTTATGAATTTATTTGTATCTCTTAAATAAATAAACACATAAATAAAAAGGCCTTTATTTTATCCTCGGCGAAGGGCAGCAATGCTGTTAAATTAACCGAGTACAAAAAACTGTTACAAATTACAAATAATTAAATCTCTTACAAAAAAAGTGAAAAAAAAAATACAATTCCCCAAAAAAATACAATTTCCCAAACCAAGCATAAAAACAAAATTACAAAAACAACTTTACAAAATAGTATATAGCATAGACTATAAAATTTGCAAAAAATATAAAAATATAAAGCAATTATTGTAGGAACATTCAATCAGTAGGTATACGAATTTTAGAGTATTAAAATACCTACACTAAGAAAAATAAATACAATATTTTAACAAAATTAACTACTCCATATTGTCTTATTTATTGTTGGCTTTCAAGCAATATTTTCTTTAAATTCCTTTTAAAGGAGTAAAAAGATATCATATAGTTTATATAGTCGTAGTCCAAACATTCCGTGGTAGCAGGTTTCTACCGCTAAATGTACCGTGTCGGTCTTTTGGGGTTTTCTCGTTTTTTTGCTGTTTCACCTCCAATGTTGACTTCAGATTCGTGTTCAGCAAAAAAAATACGCTAGAAAAGCTTAGTTCGACACCCAACACACACCAATACTTTTTTGTGGACCTGTGTAGTCAAACTCATTTAAATTTCTAGACAATATTGTAAAATTTAAGGATTAAGATGGAAATTGTTTTATTAAGGTAATTTTTAAAAACCCAGGGGGGGTCGACGAACACTCCCTGACACCCCCTGCCGGCGGCCTTGTTGAGAAGGGGTGGTTTTAAAGGTAGTACGTGTCTAGTTATTTTTATATGGCTTCTTTTTGACTCTAGGACGATCGTCTAAAAACTTTAGACCGGTATGAGAGTTGGATCGATTCATTTAGAATTTTTTTCTGCCCGCGGAGGTACTTGAGTGTTGACATGGGATGGTTCCAAGGATAGTACCGGTCCAATTATTTTTATATGGCTTCTTTATGACTCTAGGACGATCGTATAAAAATTTCAGACCGGTATGAGAGTTGAATCGATTCATTTTGATTTTTTTTCAGCCCGGGGAGGTACTTGAGGATTGAAAAGGGGTGGTTCTAAGGAAAGTACTGGTCCAATTATTTTTATATGGCTTTTTTATGACTCTAGGATTATCGCCTAAAAATTTCAGAACGATATGAGAGTTGAATCGATTTATTTTAAAAATTTTTCAGCCTGCGGAGGTACTTGAGTGCTGACAAGGGATGGTTCCAAGGGTAGTACCGGTCCAATTATTTTTATATGGCTTCTTTGTGACTCTAGGACGATCGTCTAAGTCCGGTATGAAAGTTGGATCGATTCATTTTAAATTTTTTTCATACCCTTGAAAAAAAAATTTTTTCCTTAGTCCGACACCCAGCACACACTACTCTTTTTGTGGTCCTGTGTAGTCAAACTCATTTAAATTTCTAGACGATATTGTAAAATTTAAGGAATGAGATGGGAATTGTTTTATTTTAAGTACTTATTAAAAGTCCAGGGATGTCGACGGACACCCCCTGACCCCCCTGCCAGCGGCCTTGATTATAAATCTATACAAATAATTAAATTTCAAACAGTTTTATAGTTCAAGTTTTTGTTAACTTGAAAACATAAAAGTGACATTAGGTATCAAGATTTGTTGATTTTACTGAGTTTACAAAGTACTGTAAAAAGTAAAGTCGAATTGTCTAGATGAGTATGGTGGACAACAAACATAAATATGCTATACTAGCTGAAAAGCCTGTCTCCGCCAGGCGGGAGACAATATTAAGTAGCCTCTGTCTCCGTAAGACGCCTTCCGTACGGCTAATGGTAAAAAAACACTTTTTTGCTCCTATTTTTGTCCCGAGGGCGAAATTCAAAAAACGGGCTTCGTTAGGTTCTAGCCACTACTAAAGACTACCAGTGTGCCAATTTTATGATTTTAGCTCAAGCCATAACTTCAGAATCACGTGGACAGAGATAATATAATAATATATTATATATATATATATATATATATATATATATATATATATAATTATCTATATATATATAATATAATTTTGTTATAATATATATATATTATATATATATAACATAGTTTTGGTTAGTTCAATAAAAACATTGGTAAAAACATTAATAAAAATTGTATTATTTTATTTTGTAAATTATTTATAGAACGACTCTAATCCACCTCAGAAGCACGGGTTTAAAAAATATATGCTAGATAAATACATTTTGGTTATTTTATTATGTTATTAAGATAAATGAAATTTAAATTGTTTTACATTAGAAAAAATAATTTTGGTAAATTAAATAAGAAAGAAACAAGTTTTTAAGGAGTTATAAGACTTTACAAGTTATTATGACAAGTAAAACTTTTATTTAAGTAAACAGTGATAAAGTGATTAAATTATCCTTGACAAATTTTAAAATGAACTTGATCAAATTATAGTTACATGGCTTTAAGCACACTATATGATACTGGCAAACAAATTCTGAAGAATCACTTGCTACAACAAATCAAAAGATACATTCGCTACCTACTATCGACTACACACTTTCCAAGCTCGGTGAGCAGTAAGCGAGGATATATCAGACCTCTCCACCTTCTGATTTTTCTCTATATTATTAGGACAATCTTTTGAATGTTAAAAGCTTCCATGGATAAGCCCTGTTGCACCTCATATACAAGTAAATTAAATAAATAAAAGTAACTAAAATTCTTCGTTACAAAATTGACTTACTTGAGCTAGTATATTCGTGGCAACACTACTTTTTTTGACAGCCCACAAAGACTTGTATGAAGCCTAAATAATAGGTGCAGTGGGAACCCATTTTTCTCCAGTTCCGTTCACGATGGCCAAGTACTGAAATATGTAGATATTGCATTTCACAGCACCTTTTAAACAACGCAGTAATGCCATCACGAACGTAATACAAATAAGTACTTACTCTTTAGCACCTTTAAGTTCAAAAGAACAAAGAAATAAAACAGTGGTTTTTAATCTTGAAGGGTACGCTTCAGGCTAATTTATTAATAGCTCTTTACAGCCCTTTGTGGCGGTACATAATTTTTATTTAACTACTCGGTCGGCCCTTTGGCAGTAGAGATTTATAGGATTTTTTGGGGTGAGACGTGTGTTCCTGGAAACAGGGTCAACGCGGAATGTGCTGAGGAAAAGGCGGCTGGCGTTTGATGTTCCCTGGTATAATAAACTGCCGCATGATATAAAAGTTTTATAGATTTATTTTTTATTATTTCCACCTGCATACACCAAACAGTAATTAGTGTAATTACTATTAATATACTAAAATGGAATTTTCAGAAGAAATATGCTGATACGTAAAATTAGTGCTCGTAATACCAAACCATTTTTTTTAAACCGGTATTTTCGATAATGACCTTAGATACATTCTGGTATTTTCAATATTTCCGGGAAGTGAGGAAGTTGTAGGTTAAGTTATTAATTAAGTATCGACTTTTTGTAAGAGCATAGTGGTTATTAAATTACTTATATACACGTGAATTTTTCCACGAAATTCCGCGCTCATGTGCGGCATTTCAGAATTCCTTTTCGATTCTGTTTCCTTGTATTTCATTTCCATCCATTCCTTTCCGCAATAATGTTCGGCCTGTTTTAAACGTTGCATTGTATACAGATTGATTCCTGAGCACTTTGCGTCTACGTTTTATTAAAAACGTGAGAATAAAAACATTTTATTGTATATCAAAGCAGAACAGACAATTTACGATGTTGCGGGTCAAGCAAGGGGCGTGTTCTTTACGACGCGGGACGCGTCCCCTCTACGGGAATGCTAGGCGAGAGACGTTTAAAACAGCTGTAGCCTTCCTCTTTAAACCAGTTAAACTAAAAGTTGCTCATACAAATCAATTAAATTAAAAGTAGGGGATTACATTCAACACTCATTACAAATAAAGAAATGCGGCAATAAGGCGCCATGTTGTGCTTTATTAGCCAGTAGTATAATTTCTTCTTTGTTGGCTCACAACAAAGCAACGCGTAGAGCCACTCTTATGCATCCCTTTCCTGTTCAACTTGAGAGACCCCGAATTTCCCAGAGTGTTCAGAGTGTGGAATTCACCACCGACAGGGAATTTCCATGTTTTTAGTTATATAAATATTAAGTTGTTGACGCCTGTTTTGTTGTTTGTTTGTATCTATGTCGCTATGATATCACTTTTTCCTCCACAGGTCGGAAAGTAAGAAGTAAAGCTCTGGTGGAGGAAAAATGAAACTTTGCGGTCGCCTACACAGTTCAGTAATGACGGCTTTACTGACGTTTGAAGAAAAACTACTTTATTATCCTTAGGCGAATCATTGCAAGTGCTAGATGACGTACAAATAGTACTACGGGCATGAATGACAAGAAAGGTATCAATGCTAGTAAGCTAAGTAAGAATATCGATGTTGCTAGATTAAAACGTATCTGTGTGTGATGTTAAATTTTTGTTATATAGAGGCGCTTGCAGCTGTGGAGCCGAGCCAATCTGTATTTGTAATGTATTTACTCTAATATTCAATTCCTTAAGCCACCATGTAATTCTGATTTGAAAAACAAGCGCAGGTTGATGCAGATATCTCTTTCACAAGACCTCAAACTTATCTTGGATTGTGGCGCCAAAAATCTTGTTCAGTTTAATGTCTCGAAAACACAGTCATGTTCGCTTTCGCGAAAAAAGTCTGCCAATGCTCGTTCCTTACATATTAACGGCCAAATTCTACAGAACAAAAAGTCGTTTAATCTTATCGGCGTTACTTTTGAGCATAATCTCAACTAGCAGAAACACATTACATCCATAGCCTCGGCAGTTTAAAAAAGCTTGGATTCCCCTTTCGAGCCAGAAAATATTTCTTTTCTTCTAATCTGTACACTCTGTGTGTATCCCAAATCAGACCCTTTTTAGAATCTTGTTCTCAGGTCTGGGGAATGGCGTCCCCTACAACACTTAGCATTCTGGATTCCATGCAAAAGGCTTCCTCTTCTTGCCCACCGTCGAGCTGTGGGGGATCTGTCGCTCTTCTATAGGTATTTTCACGGCTTCTGCTTAGAGGAGTTGGCCAGTATAATTCCTTCTCTGGCAGCTTCCAACAGAGCAACACGTAGTGCAACTTTTATGCATCCCTTTACAGTTCAGTTGGAGAGGCCCCGAACTTCTCGCTTTCTTTGTTCCTTCATCCCTAGAGTGTTAAGACTATGGAACCTGCTGCCCGCAGAAGGTTTTTCTTCTCCTCACAATCTCCAAATATTTAATTCCTGTGTGAACAAACTCCCTCTCACCACACTTAAGACACCCTAGGTACGTTAGTACTTAGGCATTAGCCTTCGTGGACTGTCCCAAGATATAAAAAAATGGTAACTGACTGTAGGTATTATATTTACACTATTAGAATTTATACGCAATTACTTAAGACATCAAACCACCGTTGGTGCGTTCGTCGTTTGCCCAGCTTTACTTACAAGAGTGTGAAATTTGTAGAGATAGTTTTTACTTTTTTCGCTCTAAGGAAAACTCTGTAGTTTCGTTACATATCTTTATGTTTTTAAATATTTATATTACAAAAAACATGGTTTCCCATTTCCGTTTGCTTGTCCGTTTGCCTTTGGTCGCACCATAGGTCCCGACAGGAATAAGGTGTTCATTCCAAATTTTGTAGACATGGGTTTAGAGAAGGTTGATAATTTAGGTAATATTTTAATGATTTTTTTCTTTTTAAACAACCCCAAGGGGTAACTTATAGATAATAAGGTATCAGGAGAAATTGTAAAAAGGATTGAAGATTGGATTAGGATTTATACTTAAATATGTTATGTTGTATGTTAATGTCATGAAATTTTAGGTCAACAAATTTTATATTTATTTACAATATCTGATTTTAGTTAAAATCAAAAGGAAGTTATTTTTTGTGGTTTTCAGTAAAAATTGAACTTTGGCTTTTTATACATCTCTATTTCTTTAGGATAAAATAAAGTTGACAAAGCAAGAAATTGGCCCTTTTTCACATTTATGTTTTAGTACAAATTTTACCTAAAGAAATTTGCTAAATGGTGTTTTGTACAGTAGTGGGGAAATGGTGGCTAGAGACCATATTTAATTTTTTAGAGGGTTATTGTGTTAGGTCTGGCTGCCTGAAAAATGACATTCGCAAATTTTTCATTTCATATTATAGTTTTTTTCAATAAGGCTAGAACACTTTTATTAAATTTGTGTTTTTAAAATAAAGATGAAGTATATACAAATATTAAAAATTTTCAAACTTTTTTGGTAATAAAATTTGGTATAAAACTGAAAATTCAAACCATTTTGATTCCCTAGCCCGTTACGTAGTAAAAGATGACACTTTTCAAAAGATATATCTATTATCCCTTGGGTTTTGTATTTTTTTATTAATTTCTTTATTCTGGAGACTTTAAATTGCAAATTCGTGTTAATGCTTCTTGTAAATCGGATAGAAAATTCGAGCGTCATCACTGGGATTTTTAAAACTGTAAGAGACATAAAGAAGGTTAAATTGAAGCTTGCGTAGCTTAGTACTAAGTAAAACGCGGTTTAGGTTTTATTGCTTAATGACGTTATTTGAAAAGATACTTAAAAGCAATTTAAAGTTATTGCCAGTTATTCATCTATAAGATGGTATGCCACCTTTAAAATTTTTGGAACCGATATGAATTTTATAAACTTAAACATGCACTCAGATTTTTTATTTAGTTATTTATGTCGTTTTTAACCCTAGTTCAATAATATATTAAATTTGCTGTTACAATTACCATTCAATTTTTACTTTATTTTTATATTACTCTTTGATCCAGGACTTCTTTTAAAATAAATAAAGTTGATAACGATCCAACATATTCATTTGTAAATCCAACGCTAGATTAATAAAATGATAAGGCTCCTATAGACGATTAAAAGTGGTAATGACGAAGTTAGATTTGTTTTTAAATACTTACTTAGAAAATGTTGGGATTATTTAAATAAAAGTCACTTCTAGGGGAGTGAATAAATAAACTTTTATTTTCTTATTAAGAGTCCATTCGCGCCGCGCAAATTGGATCCAATTTGGGTTTCGGGGCATAATGTTTTTCTCAAAAACGGTATAAGTTATCGATAATTTTCAAAAACTATATGAAAGCCAACACTTAAATCTAGGCTTCTGCTGTAATAGTTTTTTAAATTTGGATTTAGTTTTTAATATTTCCTTGAGTGAAAGTCACCCCAAAATCGGTTATGTTTAGATACTATTTTTTCTTAGCTCGACTTATATTTCAAAAATCCGTTACAGCAGAGGCATAGATTATTTTCTTACCTTTAAAATGGTGTATAATTTATGTCATTTAAGTGAAAAATAATTACCGAAAAACGTTATCTCCTGTAGGCCTTGCAATCGGAAACAACATCGCATCGATACACCGAATTTGGAAAAACCTAAATAAAAAATAATATTTTTAATGTGGTAGTGGGAGTTTGTTAGTCTCCGCCCACCGTCTCCGCGTCCTTTCGCCCGACCCCTAAGGTGTAGCGTAAATGCACTCTTAAAGAAAAGAAAACACAGTTGTTATTACAACGAAAAACGTCTGAAAACCAAAACGTAAAATTATCATTCTTTAGAGTATTGGTTTCACAATAGTAAGCTACATTTGGAGAATTCTGATGTATACAAACATATTAATGAGCTTGATACTATATTATATATTTTGCTATTTTAACAGAAAACAATCGATTCTCCACAATCTAGTTCGTTTTTGGATATCTTGAAAATATAACTTGATTTTTATAAGCTTCTAAATACAACTTTGACAAAGGTTAATCTTCATAGTATCTCTTTCATTATCATCACAATGGTAAGGCTTGAACTTACCTACACCCTGTACGTTAAAAGGGGTATTTACATAATGCTATTTAATAGTATAATAATTATTATTTATAAAAAATTACATAAAAACACATTTTATATAAATTAAACATACATTATACATTCTAAATTTTACATTTTTGTTTTAGTCCTGCTGGATTAAGGTAAGTTGTTTAAGTTCTTATTATTAAAATTGGTTGATATGCTTTGCAATAATGATATTATTAAGGTAAAAACGTTATTAAAACTTTAAAAACTTTTAGATTTTTTATATACATTGCGTATAATATTTCGATTTGTCTTACCAGAAATAAAATAAATATGTAACTTTGGTTAAAATGGAGATGCGATAATACTAAATAAAGCCTTGAACTGAGCTGACAGTTTTTAAAATTGGTACTCTTATCAATATTGTATTTTTCATTTTTTTGAAAGTTTATTTTATTATACCTAAGGAGCTACATTATTTCAATAATATTTTATTTTAATTATAAGGTAAGTCTAATTTTTGTTTAAACATTTCCTAATAGCATTTAATAATAAAAAACAGTGTTGTATTACTCTTCTTAATAAACCGAAAAACATTCTGTCTTGTGGCAAAGAACATGAATACATCTAATTAATAATCATTTAAAACATGTGCTCTTCGTTATTCAACAAGTGTCTTATATGACTGGTTTGATTTACAGATTGCTTTTATATAGAGCGTTTATAGATACCAGTTTGTATTAGAAAAGCATGGTTTAAATAATTTAAAACAAAAACAATTTATCCACTTATTCGCAGGGTAACCTTATTTCAAAAGGATTTATATAACCAATAAACATGCACTCCATGGCACTAGTTTTGACTATAGGCAAAATCATTCTGATGTTAAAATATCCTTATGGAGATTTAGAGTATTTTATATTCCCTGTTTAATAATAAAAGAGATCCCCTTAAATGTGAGTAATCTTTGGTTAAAAAATAGTCTAAATATGTTTTAATAAAATATTTCAATTTTGCTTTTATTTTGAATTGCGCTTCATGCTTATGAAGTTTGTT